>JAJOOR010027935.1:0-36109 GCA_036250505.1 Solanum acaule
TAAAGTAGGAAAGATTCCTTGAAGATATTTCAAGAGTTTGACGACTTCTTAAAATACAAACGTTATAATTAGGGGAAGAAGTTGTTTCTCCTTACATCCTACAACTCAAAAGTTACTTATCAGTTTACTACATATTTTCTATTTTTTAAGAAATTAAAGTTCCTTCTATTATAAATAATGATTGGTGAAGTCTCTATAGAAGAGAATCAAGTGTAAATTATATTTTATGTTTTTTTGGTTGTTGACATTTTCAATTCTAATAATTTCACAAGCAAGTTGCTAGAGGTACTTACAAAAATGGACCTGTGATTCTGTGAATGCATTTGCACTTTATATTTGATGAAACATTTTGTTTAATTTTGCTTCAGGTTGTTGCTCAAAATCTTAGCTTGTGACAGTCATGCAGGGAGGACTTTTGAATGGATGGGTTGAAATTTTCTTTGCATCAACTATTGAAGATTTATTTAGTTTTTGAGCTCCTCTTTATTTAACTGAAACTACCATGATTATAAAATTTATTTTATATATGTTGTTGTGTATTATGTAATGACAATTAGAATTGTTTTTGATACAAGTGTAGATGAATATATTGACACAGTAGACGAATCAAAACTCAAAGTTATTTTTCAGCATTGAGAACTAAATAAAGTTCAAAGATACACAAATGTACGTATTGGGCCCGTGCTGGCATGGGCCATGCCTTTCTAGTATAAAGATATGTAAGGAAGATAGAGGTCTTCAATCTTGAATTTTATATATATAAAAAAATAATTAAAACTTTCTTCAATCGTTTCGAAATATCTCCAAAAATTTATAATCAAGTTGCTTGAGATATTTTGAAGAAACCTTGATATCTCCAAAAAATAAAAAATCATAACTACGCATGATCGAATAATTGAACCAAGATTCAATGGTCTTTACCTAGTTGGAGGAATATTATTGTGTGATTAATTGAGTGTTCTTTTGACAACACATTTTGTGAGAAGTCTTGTAGATAATACTTTCATATACTTGAAGTTCCAACATCCTTATTTATTTATATATATATAATTTAAACTTATAGATAAAATAATAATTACTTTTTTTTTCTTTAATGTCAGATTGACATGATAAGTGATTTTATGTTCTGAAATCTAGACTAAACTATGTTTAATATCATAGATATTAGGACGTTTTCATTATAGATCAGAAGATATAATCTTCTCAAGTTAGATCACGTATGAGATTATTTAAAATATTTTTGTAGTTATTTATGAACAGTGAAGAAGAAGAAGAAGAAGAAGAAGAAGAATGAGGAGAAAAATATTTTGTTATTCAATCAATCTTTAGTTACATTGTAGATCTCCTCTTTTATAGTAGTTGTGATAGCTAATCACACTTAATTATTCTAATCGACTTACAACTAATTGTAACTAACTAACTAACTAATTAATGGAAAGTTAGTTATACAGTAACACTGATTAGGGAACACATACGAAGGACCAGGTTCACACTTCCTTGTTCTTGTTTCTCTCAACACTCACCCTCAAGCTGAGAAGTGAGAAGATATTCAGAACTCCTAGATTGGAGCTGAGATGTGGTAGTTGCAAATTTGTGAGTCCTTTAGTGAGCATATCAGTCAGTTGATCTTGTGTGGGAATGTACTTGGTAGACACCAAACCTTGTGTGATTTTCTCTCTTATAAAATGACAGCCAATCTCAATGTGTTTGGTTCTCTCATGATAGACTGGATTGGTTGCAAGTTGCATAGCAGCTTTACTATCAGTATGTATGTTGATAGGTAGTGAGACTTTAATGCTTAGTTCCTCTATTAGACCTTTAAGCCATATGATTTCTGTTACAGTGGTTGCAATGCTTCTGTATTCAGCTCCAGCTGAACTTCTAGAAACAATTGTTTGTTTCTTTGACTTCCAAGAAACTAGTGAACCCCCATATTGCACAAAGTAACCAATTATTGATCTTCTTGTTAGAAGATAAGAAGTCCAATCTGCATCACAATAAGCAGTGATAGTATTCTTTGAATAGTTGGACAATAGTAGACCTTGTCCTGGTTAGTTTTTCACATATTTCACAATCCTTAATGCTGCAGTCATATGAGATTTCTTAGGCTGTTGTAGAAATTGACTTAATGTTTGGACTCCATAAGAAATGTCAGGTCTTGTCATAGTTAAATAAAATAGTTTGACAACTATCCTTTGATAAGATCCTTGATTAGTTAGTGGATCATCTTCTGGCATCTATGTCTCCTCATCATACTGCTTAGTAGTCAGTTTTGAGTTGGTGTCAATTGGAGTTCCAGCTGGTTTAGCTGCACTTAGACTAATTTCAGAAATTAATTCTAGTGCATACTTTCTTGATGCATTAGAATACCTTGTTTTGATCTAGCAAATTCAATTCCTAAGAAGTACCTTAACTCTCCCAAGACTTTCATTTTGAAAGCTTGCTTCAACTGATCCTTTGTTTCTTCAATTAGGAGTAGATTACTTCCAGTGATCAACATGTCATCCACATAAATGAGAACAAGTACCATGCATGTTGTTGTCTTCTTTATGAACAAGAAGTGATCATGTTCACTTTGTTTGAACTCAAATTTCAGTAATGCCTGAGATAGTTTAGCATTCCATTGTCTTGGTGCTTGGTTTAGTCCATAGAGGGATTTAGTGAGTCTACACACTTTATTCCCCCCCCCCCCCCAACTCTTAAATCCCCGAAGAAGGTCTATGTAAATCTGATTAGATAGGTCCCTTTGTAGGAAAGCATTGAACACATCCATCTGATGAATATGCCAATTCCTTTGAGCTCCAATAGTTAATACTGTCCTCACAGTCTTCATCATCACCACTGGACTGAATGTATCCTTATAATTAATACCTTCCTTTTGGCTATAACCTTTTGCTACTAGCCTTGCCTTATACCTCTATTTCACCTGTACTCTTATATTTAATCTTATAGATCCATTTGCAACCTATAGGCACCTTTCCCTTTGGAAGAGTAAATACTTCCCATGTATGATTATTTTATAGTGGATCAATCTCAGATTGCATTGCCTCAACCCATTTAGGATCAGTAACAACTTCTTTGTAGGTGATAGGTTCGGTATTGACAGGGATCTTAGACAAATATGTTTGATAGGAATGGTTTACCTTGTCATATGACAGGTATTTATCTAAAGATTATGGAGTATGTTGAGTATGAAGGGACACAAAATCTTTCATCCATAGTGGTGGTTTCTTACCCCTTACAGATGTTCTATTTTCTTCTTGTATCACCAATGGACCAGGTACAGGAACCTGATCACTATTTAGTGCAGGAATGTTGGTTTCTGCAACTATCTGCTCAGATGTACCTATTCCTTGAACCTGAGATTGATCAGCAATGGGTGAGTGATGTAGTAAGTTAGTAACAAAACCTGGTTGTCTATCATTTAAACCAGTGAATCTGAATAGAGGTGTATGCTGTTGACTTTGTGTTTTGAAAGGAAATGTATCTTCCTTGAATACCACATCTCTGTGTACAAAGACAACATGAGAAGTTAGATCATATAACAAGGACCCTTTTTGAGTAGTTGCATAGCCTAAATGAACAACCATTTTAGATCTACTTTTTAGTTTATCAGTTTCTTGTAAAAATTTAGCAAAGCACAAACATCCTATTACTCTTAGATGTGACACTGTAGGTGGCTTTCTAAATAGCTTTGCAAAAAGGGGTGTTGTTGTTAATAATAGGACTAGGAAGCCTGTTTATTATATATATAACAGCTTGAACACATTGACCCTAAAATTTAATAGGTATGTTCCCTTGAAACCTAATTGCTCTTGTAAGCTCAAGAATGTATCTATGCATGCTTCCTTTCAACAATACCATTTTCCTGAAAAGTATAAGCACATGTTGTTTGATGTACAATGCCTAAAGAAGTAAACATGTTTGAGCACCTACTATTCAAAAATTATGTACCATTGTCTGATTTTTTGCACTTAATAGTTTTATCAAATTGTGTTTTAACATGTACTAGAAATTGTTGAATAATAGTACTAACATCAGATTTTAGTTTCAATAAAAATATCCATGTATATCTAGACATGTCATCTACAACAGTAAGGAAGTATTTATTTTCATCATGAGTGGGGTTTTTATAAAGATCCCATAGATCCATGTGAACTAATTCAAAGCATGCAGAGCTTTTAGATGTGCTAACTGTGAAAGGTATCCTTGTTTGCTTAGCACAAGGACAAACAATGCATTTAATAATTGTTTCAGTTATACTACTCAAATCTGAAGACAACATTCTATTTAATAATGAGCTAGATACATGCTCACATCTTCTATGCCACAAGTCTATATCTAGTTTAGAATCTATTCTTAGTAAAGGAACATAACAACTAGCTGCAATATTGACATCTCTTGGACTTTTATTGCTTGATAGTATGTATATGCCACCATCTTCTTTACCAATCATCTTCACCTTCCCATGTGAGAGATCCTGAAATACACAGAAGTTAGGGGAAAAAAGTAGCAGAACATTGTAGTTCCTTAGTGAGTTTAGATATGGATAACAAGTTGAATTTAAATTGAGGTACTTGAAAAACTCCAGTGACAAAATCATTGTTAGGAAGGACACTTGAGCCAATAAATTCAACTAAGGAAACATCCCCATTTGGTAAATGTACTTTCTTTGGCTTATCAGATTTGTGGACAGTGGACTTGTGTAAAGAACTCAGGTCTGCCACCATGTGATTAGTAGCACTTGTGTATCGATAATCCAACAAGGAGTAGAACCATATTTGTAGTAGAGTTGAATCAAGTGTCTGTACATGGTCCATTACCTACTACATTAACTGAATAAACTTGTTCTGGAGCTTTGTTTAGAAACTGGAGCAATTGTTGATATTAGTCCTTTGACAGATGACAAGCTTCTAATTGATGTTTCCTTTCATTTGAAGACTGCCCATAGTCACTTGTATTGACTTGAGTAGGATGACATGTAGTTAGATGTTTGTGAGGAACCTATTCCTGAGACCCTGTGCTTTCTACCATTGCATTAAAAACAGTGTTAGGCTCTTTCTTTTTGAGCCTAAAATCTTGAGGATACCCTATTAACTTGTAACACTTTTCTCTAATGTGATTCTTAAGCTTGCAATAATCATAATACAAGTTCTCATTCTTCTTGAACTTATGAGTACCACCATTTCTCGAGTACATAGCTAACTCATGTGCTTGTTGGCTAGAACTGGGGTTAGACCCTAATATTCCTGTTGTTGCCACTACTAATTTTTGACTCTCATCAGACATGATCATTGAATACGCTTGATTTACTGATGGAAGTAGGCTTATCAACAAGATCTGAGACCTTGCTTGTAAGTAAGAGTCATTTAAGCCCATAAGAAACTGGAATAATTTGAGCTTTTGCAAATTTACTACATACTCTTTGGATCTGTCACACTCACATGACGGGGTAGGCACCACAACCTTAAATTCTTCCCACAACACTTTTATTCTTGATAAGTAAACATACACAGAACTTGTTCCTTAAGTTATAGTTTCAATCTCCTAATGTAAATTGAAGGTTCTTGACCCATCTATCTTGTTAAACCTTTCATATAGATCCTCCCAGACATTTTTAGCACACGTTGCATACATGATGCTTCCAAGAAACCCTTTCTCTACAGAATTCATGATCCAAGATAATACAACAACATTTACCCTCTCCCAGATACTTTCTAATCCGACATGATCCATCCACTAACCCCATTTTATTTCTTCCTAACAGGGCAACCTTCATCGATCTATACCACATCGAATAATTCTCAGAACCAACTAATTGAAAAGAAATGATCTGATTACCACTTGCATCAGATGAGTGAAGAAAGAGGGGATGATTGTAATCAATTGCTGAAGTTAGATTTCTAGCTCCATTTCCTGAACTTGATTCTGCATTTGGGCAAAAAACTGTTGTAGCATTTGTATTGTTCGTCATTTGTGTTTCTTTACACAATTGCGATCAATCTTAGCGGAATTGTTGATTGATTCATTCAACTAGGAATACCAGTTGATATAGCTCTGATACCATGTAGTTATTTGTGAATAGTGAAGAAGAAGAAGACGAAGAAGAAGAAGAAGAGTAGAGAGAAGAATGAGGAGAATAATATTTTGTTATTCAATCAATCTTTAGTTACATTGTAGATCTCCTCTTTTATAGTAGTTGTGATAGCTAATCATACTTAATTATTCTAACCGACTTACAACTAATTGTAACTAACTAACTAATTAATGAAAAGTTAGTTATACAGTAACATTGATTAGGAAACACATACGAAGGACCAGGTTCACACTGCCTTGTCCTTGTCACTCTCAACAATTTTCTTGTAATAATTGTAAACTAGAATTTTTATTATCAAAGCTCCCTTAGGCCTAAAACTCTAACTTAATTCTTTTTACCACCATATTCATTTCATAATATGATGATCACCCATTTGAAATTTCATTTTCCCGACAATTTATCACCGGACAGTGTAAAGCAAAAAAATTCGACACATATGTCTACAACTTAATGGGTTAATTGTTTTAAAATATACATGGTGTTACATATTTCATATTGATAATATGTATAACGATACACAATATATCTCATCTTGACAAAACATTAGGATTTAGTCCCATATTATTTCCATATACGATGTTTTTGGCTGGAGTTACATTCACAAGCTCATCACATTCATCAAAATCAAAGAAATAAGAAAAAACAATAAGATAAATAGGGCTGCTTTCTTGGATTGTCACCGTTAATAATAATTATTTCAGAAAATTATTTTTGTTCTAGATTTTCATTTTCTTCAATAAAGAAAATAATTTTATGAGATAATAACTATTAATCGAGAAATCAACTTTGACAGAGTTGGGACTTCCTAAACAAGACAGCTTTCTTTACATTTTAATAGCATAGGACGTATTTATTAAGTAAACAAATTAACCATCGTGAATAAAGAAGCTGTTGATCAAGAGTATTTTTCATTTACTTCATACATTTTTTTTTTTAAAAATGGCTATTTTCTATATTACGTTGTGATAGTGGGGAATCCTAGCATAATGCAATTGGTTGGCTACCTGAACTCCCACCTTATTAGTGAGAATTCAATTCCACATTATAATCCTCTCCCCATAAGTAATGTCGTACCAAATACCAATTATTCAAAATCGTTATTTCTTTTCTTCTTCTTAATTCCCCCTTTTTTTTTTCTTTTTTTTTATAAAAAAACGGTTTTTAAATTTTTTGTCTTTGGTATTGACTACACCTCAAAGGTAGGATATTATTGTACAAGCAAATTTGACTTTAAAATGTCAAAAGGCTAAGTTGGGCAATTTAGTTTATTATATTATCATAATATTAGCTCAACATTAGCTAGCCACCGTCGATCATGACAATAAAATAATTTTGCAGCCGGTTATCATAGTTTAAAATATACTATAAGCTTTGGAAAACAACTTTCTCCAAAATACTTTGACATTTGCTCTTTATTGCAGCATGTTTTCATAGTTAAAAATTAATGTATGAGCTTTGGAAAACAACTTTCTCCAAAATACGTTGACTTATGCTATTATTTTCTTTTAGCACTATTATATCATTTATTACAAATAATAATATGTGAAAGACTTTTGCTTCTTAATTGAAAGCACCTTCCTGTAAATAGTATAAAAGTAAACCTCTTGACCATATCCACGCGAAATTTACTCATTAACTAATTAGTACTCTCTCCCTCCGTCTTACTTTATACAAGTTAGTTTAGTTTAACACGGAGTTTAAGAAAAAGAGAAAGATTTTTAAAATTTATGGTATAAAATAAGTGATAGATGTTTGTTTGACTATAAATTATTTTATTAAAAGTAAAATAACATTTTAAAGTTAAATTATTACTTTATAATAAAAATGTGTTATTTTGTTTGGACTAACTAGAAAAGAAAGTGAGTCATAATGGATCGGAAATTGAATTATCGCCATCTAATAGGCAAGTACTCCATAAAGAAAACTAAATTATCAGAGTTATCTTCTAGGACAAGGCTCATTTCCATTATCCATTCTATCAATTTAATTTCTCAAAGTTTCTACTCTGGAGGGAAGCCACATGTCACAATTAAGAATTAAAGATTGTAATTTAATTATCCAAAACAAGATCCTAATTATGATTAAAATAACAAATAATTTCTTTATGTACTTTTAAAAAATTGTCAAATATCTCACAACTCTTAAATGTGACATATGGCTTCATTCCAATATGTATGGACTTGGGAAAGTGGAGAGAATGATCACGAGTAATGAAGAACGCATCCTATCTTCTATTTGTATTGTTATACTATTTTTCTTAATAAATCATCATTATCAAAGTGAAAATTATTACCATATTTTAAGAAGCTTTTAAGTGTAATACAATATTCCTTTTCCCACATTCTCATCATCTAATGATCACAATTTTTTACGACTAAATAAGAAATTAAAAATACTTTCATACGCCTTGAAAATTTCAAATATAACACTCTTGGCAAACATGTACTTTCTTTGAATTATTAAACACTCATTTTCCTTTAAAAAAAAAAAAAAGATTAACACATGAACGGATGAACCTCTAACTAGTAAATAGTGGCGCCTCAAAAAAGAATTGGAGGAGGCTAAAGCCCTCTCTTCATCGGTCTTACCCTTTGATCAATTCCATTGTCGTACTTAATCAGAGATTTAAGATTGAAATCATCTTTGATAAGCAACACTTTACTTCCCAGTGAAATTTTCTGGTGTGAATCTGAAATACTACCAAATTGAAACAAGACTAACCAAAAATGTTTTTTTTTTATTATATAATTTACAAAAATAATTTTTTTTTTTATATATAATGTAAATTAGAAGTCAACTAATAGAGTAGGAGTTTTATTTGACAAATTAGTAGGTTTGATTCAAATATTCATGAACGAAGTGATTACAATTACGATCCATTCAAACTTGAGAACTACTAATTGTCTAAAATATTCATGCATGAATCACATTAATTTTTGTGAGAGTTGCTACACCTAGAACATTTGTCATATAGCCAAAGTCAAAAGATCTCTTTTACTATAAATACATCCACCTAATATTATTTCCAACACACAAATATCAAAACCAATACATAGAAAAGCAATGGCCTCATCACTAAACTTCTTGCTTCTTTCTTCTTTAGTCATATTTTCACTTACTAGCCATGCATTTTCAGCCTCTCTTTCACCTTATTTCTACTACAAAGTATGTCCCAAGGCTTTGCCAACTATTAAAAGGGTTGTTCAAGATGCAGTTCGACAAGAAAGGCGAATGGGAGCCTCTATATTGCGTTTGCATTTTCATGATTGTTTTGTCAATGTGAGTTTATTTTCGTGTACGTACTCATCATTTTGGCTAGCTATTATATTGTTGCGTGTGGTATGTTACTAATGTCTCCGTAATTATAGGGTTGTGATGCTTCTATTCTTCTAGATCAAACGACTACAATTGATAGCGAGAAAACTGCTTTTGCTAATAACAATTCAGCCAGAGGATTTGAAGTAATTGACAAGATCAAGTCGGAGGTTGATAAAGTTTGTGGACGTTCAATTGTATCTTGTGCAGATATTTTAACTGTTGCAGCTCGTGACTCCGTAGTTGCAGTATGTATATTTATAACTCCATTTCCATCCTTATATCAACTTTCGAAGTTTAAATATTTTTAAACTAATGAAATATTGTTTGTGATATCATCATGATTTTGTTATATTTAACTACAATACTTTATGGTCAAAGTAAGTATTGAAATTACTACACGGAGAACTTAATGTTCTCAAATGAAAGTATAACATCCTCCATAATGCTAGTTTAAGACTCAATTTATAACTTATTGCACAATATGTGAATCAATACACAACACAATTTTAACTTATATACATTGACAATACAGTTTTCTCTTACACATCACATACCTTATTTTCCAAGTAAATGACTAATTCATTAATTATGTATAGTGACACGATAGTATAAAAATTCTTTTTTAACATCCGCGTATAGAAAGTTAATTTCTATATATACTCCTCTCATGATACCAACAAAGTAATTCTAAATTTTCTATATAGTTAGGAGGACCATCATGGCAAGTGCAACTAGGAAGAAGGGATTCAACCACAGCCAGCAGAACACAAGCCAACAATGACATTCCATCTCCATTTATGGACTTATCTGCACTAATTAACAATTTCAAGAATCAAGGATTGAATGAAAAAGATCTCGTTGCACTCTCCGGTGGACACACATTAGGGTTTGCTCAGTGTTTCACTTTCAGGAATCGCATTTACAATGAGACTAATAGCATTGATTCAAAATTTGCAAAACAAAGACAATCTAGTTGTCCAAGAACAGGAAGTGATTCAAATCTTGCACCACTTGATCAAACTCCATCATTTTTCGACACAAAGTATTTCAATAATTTGGTAGCAAAGAAAGGGCTTTTGCACTCTGATCAAGAATTGTTTAGTGGTGGTCAAACGGATAATCTTGTTAAGACTTATAGCAGAAATCCTTGGATTTTTTCTAAGGATTTTGCTAATTCTATGATTAAGATGGGTAGTATCAAGCCATTAACTGGAAATCAAGGTCAGATTAGAGTGAACTGCAGGAAGCTGAACTAAGAGGTGTTGATTGATTAATCAAGTGTTTAAAGAATTATTTACTTTTCAAATTGTTTGGATTTAATTATTGTGAAGTGAAGTAGTGTGTAATAAAGTTGAGGAACTTCTATGTTCCACTTCCATCTATAGCTACTTTGAAAATTTGATTGGTTTTTATGTAATTGAATATGCTTAAGGCACTACTTGTTGAATGAAATAATTTCCTTTTAGCTAAGTTTTGTGGTTTGAACGTGTATATTACACGTTTAGACACGGTTATAACAAAGTGTACACCAGTTTATCTGAAGAGGAAAGTTGTGTGGGCCTTATAAATATTCTTGACGTAGTACTCCTATCAAAATCTGCATCAAATTTACAACTTTTTAAATGAGGTTCACTTTTTTCTTCATTGTATTTTTTACATGGATGTTGTCCATAAAAAAATTACACTATAATTAATGTGTCAGTTGCAGTAAATAACAAAAATTTAAACATGTAATTATTGTTCTGCATAAATCTAAAAAAATATGGAGATGTTGGTACCGAAACACACACAATACAATCAAATCAGTTAATAATTTGCTATATGTAAGGCAAAAAAAAGATTCATTTCTTCCCTAAATAAAGGAGAACTAGTGAAATTGATACTATTACTGCATATCTTGCTTTTGGACTTCCATTATCCATTTGAAGAAATGGAATACTCCCTCCGTCCCATTTTATGTGGAGTAGTTTGACTCGGCACGGAGTTTAAGAAAGAAAGGAAGACTTTTAAAACTTGTGGTTCAAAATGAATGATAGAAATTTCTATGGCTGTAAATCATTTAATTAAGGGTAAAATAGATATTTTATAGTTAAATTGTTACTTAATATAAAAATATGTCATTCTTTCTAAAAAGGAAAGTAAGTCACATAAATTGAGACAGAGGGAGAATTCCTTTTCTTCCAATGTACACACTTTTTTTTATTTTTTATTTTTCACTCGATGTTCAATACCCACATTAAGACCTGAACTTTTGAATTCACAAATTGTAAAACTCAACCTCCCAAACCATGACTTTTTTCATATTCAAAATTCAAATCTCAATATTGTAACAATTTTTCCCGGTCGTTATGACAAGGCCAATGATGAAAGAAATCGGGCCAGAAAACTTTTCAGATAGTGACTTAAAATATCTAGGCTAAGCTAGTCTTAGATAAAATATGAGTGAGGTGAGTTCAAGGGACATCCAACAATCGGTGGGGGTGAAATTACAGGGTTGGTTTATATTTTCTAGTAGCCAGGGCATTAATGAATCTGTAGGGCTTTACAGAATTGAATTCGGGTAAGTAAAACTCTTGTAATCGAACTTGGCATGAAGGAAATAGTTCGAGACGTCAAAGAAAGAAGGTATGTTGTGAAAAATTGACATTTCAGGGGTTTTTGAGTCTCTAAAGTTCGTGCAACCCTCTATAGCGAGAGGTAAACTGATATAGCGGGAGTGTACATGCACTATAGAGGGGTGACAACCACTATAGCGAGCTGGGCCGATATAGAGGGGTAAGCGGAATTTTATGTAAAAAAAGTCCCAAAACCTTCAATATTTTGCATCATTGGTCTTGAGCTTGAGAGGGGAAAATTAGGACAATTTCTACTCAAATTTCTACCATGTTAGTAAAGGTAAGCTCATAACTCCTCTATCTTGTAATTTGATTCTTAAGCCTTCGAATCTAGGATATTACTCTAGGGGAGAGTTTTAACTTGATTAATGGTAGGAAAAGTCCTGGATTGGATAAAATGATCATGAATTTGCTTGGGGTTAGGATTTGGTTATAATCCGGGTATAATTAGGCCAAGTTTGATTGATTGTTCTATGCATTTAATGTTTTAGACCACGAACAATCCAAGACATTGAACAACATGAAAGCTCGGGTTCTTTAAAGTTTCTAAGAGGCTTGATTCGAGGTAGGTAATAACACTCAAATTACTCTAAAAATGATTAGAAGAGTAAGCGAACGTTAGCAATAAAAATACCCAACAAAGATTTGAGATCAAATCCCACAAGGAGTAGTTTAGGGATAAGAACTGAACTACGAAATTAAGAATGCAAATCGATTCATTGTAGTCATTAGAAAAATTGGGTGGATGATTCCACCAAATTTACAAAAAAGATTTTGCAATCAAGTATCATAATTAAACTAAAAACAAAGATTTTAGAAGTAAGAGATGATCTAGGGGTGTGTGGAAGGGAATTGATGTGAAGTAGGGGTACAAGTGCTTACTTAATAATGCTAAACAAACATGGATAAGATGAGTATCTTCGATGACACTAATCTTCTAACGATCTCATAACATCAATTCATAGAATCTCCTTTCGATCTAATCTATGTGAATCACAAATCAACCAATTACCTTACGAAAATCTGTCTTTCGAACAAATTTGACAACTATAAATGAACCATAATCTCTTTCTTGAGCAAACTATATAAATCAAACCTAAATTGCATGCATCAAGTTATTTACCCACTTTAATTGATATCTTTCGAGTATTAATCGAAGATGTATACTAGAATTAAGTTTGCAACTTTAACCCGTGAATTAATCCATGCTAAATAACCTAAATCCATGGATGAACAACAATAAAATAGAGCATAGCACAAGACCCACTACATTAAATCAACACCCAACCACATAATCACACCCCTAGAGTTGGGGTTTTCGCCACACATCATTAAAGTAACAAAATTATATCTATGATGTTACCAGTAATTAATTTGTTGAAATTAAAAAATAATCTTCAACATCCACTTTGGTTTCAACTCTCAATTGTCAATTATAAGTGTGTTTGAAAAACCCCAAAACTAAGAAAAACATATTTCTCAATATTAAAAACTAACTAGGAAATTAGGGAAAAGTTTTCCTTTTACAGATTCTCACATTTCACATTTATTTTCTCTTTCTTTTGGGCTATTTATAGTTTCTCCAAACGTAGTACAAAATTTCATGTGCTACCCATTCAACGACATTAATTGGGCTTGCTTTTCCGATTCGGCAGATCACTGATAGCCTTTTAGCTGACCCTTCTATAGCTTCTGATTTTAGGTGTTTGAACCTTAGTTGGCAAACTCGATCGAGTCAGTCTTTCACATTCAGTGGATCGCCGATTACCACCTTATTTTCCCTTTCAGCTTACATTTTTACTTAGGAGTTTGTTACCTTCGGCGATGGACTCCTAGTTTGCCCATTCGGCAAATCACCGTTTAAAATTTAGTCCCCCACATGCCTTGAATAGTTTTAATTGTGCACACTATCAACTTGGGTGAGGTCAGGCCAATTGGGCAATCCGCCTTTTTGGTTAGGTGACTTCGAGTTGGGAGTCTGTATTCCTTTAAATGTTTTTAGTCTTTTTTTCATGTATTCATTGTTGCCTTGTCCTTTAGCCTTCATAATTGCAAAACATCAAAATATCATCAGAATAGGATATAATTAGGCATTGAGGACACTAATTGTTGAACTAAAAAGGCCTCAAATAAGTGGAAATCTACCACTCATCAACACCCCCAACTTAAACTTTTGCTTGTCCTCAAGTAAATCAAGAACACAATTAGTTAAACAAGGGTGTCTACAATATTTCTCAATACATGTCAACATGCAAGTGTCACCACAATATTACTAACATGTATATGCAATAACTCAATCATGCTCAAGAAACTTCAAATGATGACTAGCCGGTATCAATACAAGCTCAAGCAAACTCATGCTCTCTAATAATACAAAATCATGCTTCAACAAAAGCGTTTTAGTGCCCTAACATAAAAACAATTCCATGCTCTCACAAAGAACATCAATAAAGAAGTTAGGAGCCAATACAACTCTCACTCTTCAAAAGAGAAATACATGCAAGCTTCATCCCATAGGTTTGACCATATTTTCCAATCATCACACAACTTAGTTTAAACAAGATCTCAACGGTCTTTTAGGCTTGTAATGGGGCTGAGAGTAAATGTATGACTAATTTGGCTTAGTGACTTCACCTTTTCAAAGTATTGTTGTACTCATATTCACCTCTTCTCAAGTTCTTTTCACTTGTAGACTCACACCTCAAATTTTCACTAAATTTATTAGAAACCCCATTTATTTCATTACAACTTTCTTTTCATTTCATTTTTATCTCTCTCTCTCTCTATTCTTATAAGGAGGGGTTCCTTCTTTTTGCTAAAAACGTCAAGGTTGAGTCTCAATCATTTTTTTTCACTTGGCTTTCTTTCCTCCTTTGTTTTCACACCCCCAATTTAGTCTTTTAACCTAAGTTGTCTATTCAAACAAACAAATACTTTGAAAATGATTTATGGGTGAGAAATTTGGGATATATTTGGCTCAAGAAGTTTCAACAAGGTGGACAACAAACAATTTAGTCTCAAATGGTGCCAAGATGGTTAAACACCCTCACAAGGTAGTCACAAACGGTATGAAGTTTGGGTTTCCTCTCAAAATTTTTGCCCAAGACTACTTCCTGCATACACCTAGCATAAACAATTAGACTAACAAGGAAAATTCTAAGACTCAATTAGCATTCTTTCAAGTAGAACCCCACCACACATGGCACTTCAAATAATATAATTTTAACACAGCTCTACAAAATCAATAAGCTTGCGTGCGATGTTCATTGCAAGGCTCACATAAACACACAACTAGTCAACACAAGAATCCAAAAAATCATTCAGAAGTAAAGCCACACCAATTTCTTCTTACCACATCAACACAAGGCTCTCATCATGAGTACTATCTAAGACATCAATATTGGACATAATCGATCCTCAAATCTCATCAATTAAAACACAATCCACAACTTCAAAACACATAGGGGAATAGTAAGAGAGATAAAATGAGAGCAAAACAAAAATATCATAAAGAAAACCAAAATACTACAATATCTTAAAATAAAACTGAAATAATAAAAAAAATACAATCCAAAAAGGGGAATATAGGCATATGTGCCTTCACCCCACCAAAAATCCTAGCAATGTACTCAATGCTATCAAAAGTAAATACTAGAGGAGAATGAGAAAAAGGTCCCCCAAACATGCTACGCCTGTGAGGAACTCTGATCCTCAGAGGGGATAACATCATCTCGAGCATCAATACCCAGCAAGATTGAAACAACAAACTTCACAGTAGCATCAACAAGGGAAATAGTGCCCTACACATCCGTGAGAGGAATGGTGGAGTCTGAAGAAACCCCACTAGTACCAATTGTGGAAGTCTCCAGACGAGATCTATCCATCGTAGACTGCACCATTGTCTCCTCAATGTCATGTAGCTCTGTTAGAGTTTCAGCAATCACCCGCTCATCATCTCTCTGGAGTTCTTCCTCTTCTGTATCCTTATCAGCATCATCATTAGCCTCAACATTAACATCTACCAGCTGCTCAAATACCCTAGTAGGTGCATCAACTCTCATCTCCGTAGGAGGAACAACCTTGGGCATCTCGGTAAACGAAACCTCACCCCACAACATAGTAATATTGTTGGACCTTAGTTGATACACATCAACCCTAAGGGTCGTCACCTCTCTCCTCAACTCAGTAAGATCTATAAAGCTAATCTCACTCTTCTGTTTATACTACATTCTAGTGATAAGGTTGTCCATCCTCCCCTCATATGACCCTAGAGTGGTCCAATAGAAAACAACCTCAGCCCTAACCGGGTACATCGCAGCCTCAATCGCCCTCTGAATAATCTTATGCATCTCCCTCTATATCATAGATGCCCTAGCATCCGCAGAATGAGCAAGGTTGCCCATTTGATATATCAAGGCCCGGGTTAATAGAGGCTAAGATGCAGGGGTAGGTGCAGATGAGGTGTATGGAGCGGCTGAAGTAGAAGGCATAAAAAAGGGTGAAATGGTACCTGAGGGCTCTATAAACGGAGTGGGATAGGCAACGTTAGTCTCCAAAGTGGTAGGGTTCATTACAGAGTGATGTTTGGTGGTGGAGACTTTCTCTTAGCCACATCATCTCTCAAATGCTCAATCTTTATCCACCTAATGTCGCTGGATGGGGTGGGGATCACTCGGACATCAGTCTTATTAGGAAATTGTACTCTGCTGCCTTATAAAGCTATGTAATCAACACAGGGAATGTCAGAGAGGTTTGCTCCTGCCGGGCTCTCATCAACATTTCCTCCACAGTAATAACTCTGACATGGATCTCCTCTCGATCGATAATGGTACCAACTAGGATGACCTTTGGGTACCCAAGGATTGAATCGTGCTGGGATGACATTAAGTTGCTGCTATTGAACCTAAACCTATATCGAGCTCCAATGTTTATATTCTTCTTGTTTATATTTACTCCGTAAGGCATCTATGAAGGAGAAATATTAGAGATCAATGGTTCTAACTACCCTTTCAAGGTATCTAGGCCGTGCTTCAAATGTAGATTATACAATTAGACCATGTTTCCCTTTGTGCCCAAAAAATCATTAATGGCACATGCGTGACATTGCACCACCTTCCCTCGGACTTCTACCTCTTCCAAGGGTTTGCACACTACTCCCTTTCTCTTCTTTGGCAATGCCTTGGCATATGCGTCATAGAATTCTCAAACCCACACCTAACATAAGGGGGTCGAGGTCTTGTGAATCCCTCAAACCCATGAAACTTGATGGTGTCACATATGGAAGGGTAGTCACTTATCATCTCGTCAATGGATAGTCGCCTCTCCTCAATAATAGTCCATTTATTCTAATACTTTGATCCTATTTAGGGATCTTGGAGCTATAACTGGGAGAACTCTGGAGGCGTGGGATTGTTGGTTTTGTGATAATTTGGACCGGATGTCTGTCCTCTTCTTGGGCACTGCCTTCTTTTGGTGCCTCACTCAAATGCGTAGAAGAATGCGGAGTGGATTGTTGTTGAGGAGCCTCAGAGTGCTCGTTTATAGTAATCCCTCTATTTCTCTTTAGAGGGGATGGAGGTGGAGACTCATGGTCGGATTTTGAGGAAACCACTCTCTTTCCTTTAGATTTGGCTGTTACCTGTAGGTCACAACATTTCATAACAACAATTTGGTGAAGGTTAGTTGGAAATTAGCTAAATAACAAACACAGTTGAAATCAAGTTTTGAGGCTCGCCGACTAGGAAGGCGATTCACCTCACAGCTTAGGAGAGCTCAGGCGAGCTCGCCAAAGTTTGACATAATAAACTTAATTTTCACTCATGCATGGAAGGCGGTGCAACTACAACTTGGCGATCCACCGAGTTGGTTTTGGCGGGCAAAGACAAGTCAACCAAAAGTGACAGTGCAAAATAAAAAAAGAATAGGAAGAATAGCGATGTCCACTCCAACATGGCGATCCACCAAGTTGGTTTTAGCAAGCTAAGACAAGCCCACTGAATGAGACAGTTTCCAAAGTCACATATTCAAAATCAAAAGGTGCTTGGCTTACTTGGCGATTTTCCTAATCATCTTGGCGAACTAAGACAAGCACATCAAACAGGTAATTTCAGCCCAATGCCTATTTTTCAATAATTAAAAACTAACATGCAACAATAACCAGTGCAAAATCAATCTTACAAGCTATCCACATGCAAAACTACCAATAGGTACTTAAACTTCCCCCAATATTTACAAAACATTACCCATATCGACTATTTCCATTAAGAAAGACATCACCCTATTAATCATTGGGCAAATACAAGTCATCGGGGCAATATTAATCTAATTACACTTCACTTAATTCACTTACAAGCTAAGATGAGTCAATTTAACTCATCAATTTCAAAATGCAACCCTCAGAGTCAATTTTAACAATTTGAGGTACAATATCATCTATCCTAGTTCATGGGCACAATTAGTAACATTTAGCACCACCCAAGTAAATTAAAAAACACAACACTATCAACAACAAAAACCACATTTCATATGCATTAAATTTAAGAAAAAATAATAATGAAAGCTTCGAAAGGCATACCTTAGAAAAGTACAACAAAAAATGACGGATGAAGGGTTTGGGATTGAGAGTCAAGCACCATTATGAACTTCAACCAAGCAAATCAACACAGACGAGGAAATAAAAATAAGCAAACAAGGGTATTGGGAGTTTAAAAAGTGAAAGATCTCAAAAAGATGAAAGATTTCTTTTAAAAGTTGAAAAGACTCTTGGACTTTTCATTTCAGGCCAACTACGCGGTCAGCGTCTAATGTCCCCGAAAGAACTTAAGCTCAATGATATTTCCTAAGCAACTTCCAAACCTAGCATTGAATTCAGCTGACTCAATGCAGTTCACCTAGTGTGATTCGACCTATTGCTGAATTGGTCATATTAACCAAATGTGATGGTACCCTTTGTTCATAATTTTTGGCACAGAAGGCAAACTTGAAGTAGTCCGCCCAATACTTTTAGCGGATCACCGATTGGATACATGCAACACCCAATGCATCGTTTTCATGTTTTTTACTTTATTTCACCCTACACTCATAACACACGTTATTGAAAGAAATACAATAAACTTTGGTTTCCTCCCAAGAAACACCTTATTTATCATCGTTGCTAGACACGGTTCTTACTTATCAACAATCATTTTTAGGGTTGGGGATGGTATCACTAGGCAATATTCCCTTTTGCCTTGGATTTAAATTGGCAATGATTTGGCATATTTGAGTCTCCAGATGCTTGATT
Organism: Solanum acaule; assembly: GCA_036250505.1. Lineage (NCBI taxonomy): Eukaryota > Viridiplantae > Streptophyta > Magnoliopsida > Solanales > Solanaceae > Solanum > Solanum acaule. The sequence continues at coordinate 19,313 of JAJOOR010027935.1, forward strand.
GACACTAAATGAGAGATAACCAATTGATTCAAAGTAAAAAAGTTATTTTTCAAATCCTTCAAAACTTTTTCGGACCCTTCAACATTGTTAAAGATCATTGTTAGCATACCATCGATTCGGCTTCCCTCTGGCCCAACTTCTTTTGGTTGGGACGATCATAAGGTGGGACATATCTATCTTTTTCAGCTTCATGATCTCTCCAATTCCCACCTTAATCTCTCTAGTCTCTCCAACCATTATCCCTATCCTTGTTCCAACCTTTATTTCCACCCAATTTCGGATAGTTTAGATGAGAACCCGACATTTGGTTCCATATGAGGTTTAGTTCTTCATTGTAAAATGCCTCAAACTTGGCATCTTCCGGACACTTCCCACTGCTTGTTTCAAATGCATTCACCATTTTGAAATCACCTCTCATGATATGTTTGCATAACAAATCGATTTGAACTATCAATTTGGCTATGTTTTCATCATGCTCATGGTTCTTCTCCATTTGTTCCTTATTCATACTCCACTGTAGAGAAGACACTTGATTCTTTCTAGTATGCCATGCTCAGTTGATTTTAGTCATATCATCAAGTAACATTGTTGCTACATCAAATGGTTGTCACATCAGTCCACCTTGAATGAGTTGATTAGCCAACCCTTTGTTGACCGAATCAAGGCTACAATAAAAGTATTGCAATAACAAATTGTTTTGAACACCATGTGTTTGATATTGTAGTAACAATTTTTGAAACAGTAACTATGTCTCGTGAAGAGGTTCATCTCCCATTCTTTTGAAGTTCTGGATGATGTCCCTCAACTTTACCATTTTTGAGGGAGGAAAGAATATCTCAAGAAATGCTTTGGTTATTCCTACCGTATAGTGATAAAATTATCCGGCAATTCGGCCAATCATCATGTAGCTTACCCTATTAAGGAGAATGGAAATAATCTCTGCCAAATAGATTATTATGAGATGTTCTTAAAGATGAATGACCCACATATATCCACAATGATTTGGAGGTGTTCATGAGGATCTTCATAAACTGGATCCCCGAACATTCCACTCATTTAGAGCAGCTGTAGCATTGTTTCGGTTATGTGAAACATTGCTCTCCTTATTGTAGGAGGAAACTGGTTGGTTCCATTTCTCTCGATGACATTCACGTGCATGTCATTCATTTCACCCATCTGATATTTCTATCCATAATGACTATCATCGTCACTACCATTTAACTTATGTTTATACCTGTAAATGGAAAAAACAACACACCGAACAACAATATACTACAAATAAGCAAGTTCACAAACTAATTTTACAAAATGAATTCTTAGCTACGACTCTCTGACAACGACACCATTTTTGATAATAATTAAATTACTCTAAAAAACAATTAGAAGAGTAAGAGATCGTCAATAATAAAAATACCCAACAAAGAGTAGGGGAAAGAATCCCACAAGAAGTGGTTTAGGGATAAGAGTTCAAGTAAGAAATTAAGAATGCAAACCGATTTACTATAGTTATTAGAACAATCAGGTGGATGATTCCACCAAATTTACAGAAAGGGTTTTGTAATCAAGTATCACAATTAAACTGAACACAAGGATTTCACAAGTTAGAGACGATCTAGAGGTGTGGAGATTGGTATTGATGTCAAGTAGGGGTACAAGTGCTTGCTCGATAGTGCTAAACAAAGATGGATAAGCTGGATAATCTTCGATGACACTAATTTTCTTTCGATCACATAACATCAATTCATAGAATCTTCTTTCGATCTCATAACATCAATTCATAGAATCTCCTGTCGATCTCATCTATGTGAATCACAAATCAACCCATTACCTTACGAAAATCTCTCTTTTGAGCAGATTTGACAACTAGAAATGAACCATAATCTCTCTTTCGAGCAAACTATTGAAATCAAACCGAAATTGCATTCATCAAGTTATTTACCCACTTTAATTGATCCCTTTCAAGTATTAATCAAAGATCTAGACTAGGATTATGTTTACTACCTTAACTCATGCTAAACAACCTAAATCCATGGAGGAAAATCAATAAAATAGAGCATAGCATATGATCCACTACATTAAATCAACACCCAACCCTATAATCACATCCCTAGAGTTGGGGTTTTAGCCACACATCATAAAAACAATGAAATTATACCTATGATGTTTCCAGCCATTAATGTGCTAAAATTAAGAAATAATCTTCAACACCCACTTCGATTTCAACCGTCAATTGTCAATTACAAGTGTGTTTGAAAAATCCCAAAACTAAGAAAATAGTATTTCTCAATATCAAAGACCAACTATGAAAGTAGGGGAATTTTTTTTCTAGATCCTCACATTCCACATACATTTTCTCTCTGTTTTGGGGTATTTGTAGTTTCTCCAAAATTAGTCCAAAATTCCATGCGCTACCCATTCGACGACATTAGTCAGGCTCGCTTTTCCAATTTGGTGGATCACCGATTACCTTTTAGCTCAACCTTATTTTACTTCAGGCATTTGAACCTCAATTGGCGAGCTCAATCGACCCAGCCTTTCACATTCGGTGGATTGTTGCTTACCTCCTTGTTCGGCCTTTCATCTGTCATTTTTACTCATGAGTCAGTTACCTTCGGTGATGGAATTTTAGTTCATCCATTCGACTTTGACAAATTGCCGTTTCAACTTTAGTCCGCCGACCTACCTTGAATAGTTTCAATTGTGCACATTGTCATCTTGGGCAAGGTTAGGCCAATCGGGCGATCCACCCTTTTGGCTATGTGACTTCTAGTTGGGAGTTTGTAATACTTTAAATATTTTTGACCTCTTTTTCATGTATTCATCTTTGTCTTGTCCATTAGCCTTCGTAGCTACTAAATATCAAAATATCATCAGAATATGACATAATTAGACATTGAGGACAATGATTATTGAACTAAAAATACATCAAATGAGTGGAAATATACCACTAATCAGTAGGTCATGGGTGTATGTTTTCTAATGTATGTATGTATGCATGTCTAATGCTTTATAGTACCACTTGTACGATGTTTGTTTGAAAATATATGGAAGAATATGAAATGGCATCATGTTGATAATCTCATGCAATGAACCTGTTTTTTTATTTTAGGTTGTAAGTGTAATCATATATTGTAATTATGATTGTGCATATTGTTTGTGATTTCTGATTTGCTTGTGTACCACGCATTGGTATGAATACTAACTTTGGTTGTATTAGATATCGCGTTGGTACACTAACAGTTTGTGTGTAGGTTTCTTGAGAGGACTGAATATATGTGATTGTGGTTTCATGAGAGGACCAGGTTCTTGTGATTGTGATCATGTGGGACTTGTTCTAGGTAATTGGTTGATTTAAGATATTATGACTGGGAGTATATGTGTTGTACTTGTTGTCGCATATGTTGGCTTGTGTTTACTATGTTATAGTTGCATTACTTATTTGGAACTGCCTGTGTGATCCCACTAACACACTGTGGTTGTGTAAACACCCTGAAATTGTTTAAGCTAAGGCCCAAACAATTCTTTATTTGTGAAAAAGGTCATATCGAGTGATTCTTAAATTTTCTTAGGTGTTAAGGTCAATTATTTAGTATGAGAATGAATTTGGAGATGAATTAAGGTCATTAGAATCCCTTATAAGAAAGTTGAGTTGATAGATTCCTTACTGATTAAGTTTTGATATAACATTCTACTTCGGTCAATTTCAAATGATCATATCAGTCAGCATCTAAATAGTTAGGTGGTCTATGACCTATAAAATTACATTTCTATGAGTCCTTTTCTAACACCACCAAGTTTGGCTCATTTCATGTTCGGAGCAAAAAAGTTATGACCGTTTTACTAGAAACTACTACCGTAGAGTTTTCTGAGTCAAAGAGCTAAAAAAACTTTCTACGGGTCATAGATTGAACTACAATCCATACTGTCAACTCGTGGAAAAAGTATTGAGAGTCAAATTTTGAGGTGTAATTCCTACAAACCCATCTATGGGTCATGGAAACCTCTATGAGTCATAGTTTGGGCCCATAGAATGAACTTTTTATCCTTAAAACTTCAATATTAATTCCACGGATGGTATCTACGATCCGTAGATCAAACCACAAGTCATAGATTGCTTCGTGGAAGGTTTTTGACAACTTTTCAAGTGGGGTTTGTTTTGTGTTTTTCCACTTTTCATAATCCTAAGCCATGATGTTTCAATTTTAATTGGGGGAATATATTCCACCAAATACTCATTTTTCTTTGAATTCTACGCTCTCAACTCCCTAACTCAAATATAAAATGCGAGGAAGAAAAAAGCTAGGGTTTCAAGTCTTCCAATCAAGTTCTTTTTCAAACTTCTTCAAGAACTTAGCACTTCTAGATATGTAAGGCTACTCATACTGATGGACATGTCCATCCTAACGCCCTACATCTAAATTCAGTTAGTAAGGGTTAAATCTAGTGTTCTACTCAAAGTTTCATGATTTTCCCTAAATTCAAATTGTGCTCTTATTATTAGTTTGATTTCCTAATTATGGGATTTTTATATTTTATATATTGATATCCTTGAGTTGTTATTTATGCTTATATTTCACATGAACCCTAGTTGATGAGATTTTTTATAGGAAGCCTTTGTGCATTTATTTCCATGTATTGATTTTGGAATTTATATGAGTTCAAGGGTATTTGAAAGTATCCTATTGTGAAGAGTTTAAGGGTACATAAGTGGTTCCAAAAGTTTTACAAATGTAATTTTATGAGAGTTCTTAAACATTGATTTTGGACTCAAAAGGTAAGTCCATAAGTATACGTTTTAAATGCATGTTTTGAAAAGAGTTTTAAAAAAAGAATCAAATGATTTCAGATGTACTATTTCACAATTGAGAAAGAGAAAGAGTATTATTGATATTTTCGAAAAGTACTTCAGTAAAAAAAAGTGAAAAGAAAGTAAAGTAATAATCCCTTCTCAGTAAAGGGTGATTAAGCATATTGATATTCATCATTTTTGGGCGTAGTATGGAGCACCAAATTGGGTAAGAGTCTAATTTTAACCCAAAGTCCCATAAAACTGCGTAGCCAGCGTATGATAGGATCGTACCGACTTTTGGCGACTCCTAACTATCCCAAGAAGGCTTATTGGATAGATCCATAGTTATAGTTAGCATCCTATACCCTGACAAAGTATAGGATGACCTTTTCAATGTAGGTGAAATATTCTATCATCGCTAGGCTCATAATGATGGTTGTTAGTTAGAGAAATTCCCCACAGAGAAAAGTATATTATTTTTATTGTTTTTATTGCATACCTTATTGTAAAAGTACAAATGGTTTCCACTACTTGTTTATATATTGTTTTACTTGATATGTATTCAGTCATCAGTTCAGTTGTTGTTTTATTCATCCATATTACATACTTGTACATTCAATGTAGTGATGTTATTCAGCCTGCATCTTTTTATGATGAAAATCCAGGTATTTAGGATCATCAATAGGCATTCCATTGAGATGACTTCATCTACTCGTCAGCTTCTTATGAGACCTCCCTGCTTTTGCAGGACTCTATTTTAATGCTTTATAGTAATAGGATTTTGAGTTTTCATGTGTCTTGTCTCGTCATTAATCTTTAGATAGTAGAGGTTTTATGGATAGGCAGAGTTAGACAAATTCCAGTATTTTTCTCAGATGTTTTGTTAAATACTTACTATTTATATTAAGTTTTTTCAGACATTGTTTTTAAAGTTCTTTAATTTTTTTTTAATTCTCATCTATCAAAACTTCTGTGTATCTTATTGAGTCACTTGTACTATAGTTAACTAGGCCAATGGTTTGCTTGGGACCAACAATGGTTCTAAATGTCAACCACGTCTAGGGTGTAGGCTCGGGGCTTGACAAACTTGGTACCAGAGCCTAGAGTTCAAGTGTCTTAGGGTGTCTCTGAAGCTGTGTTAGTAGGATCTTATTTATGGTTGTGAGGGCACCACTTCTATAAATGAGGGACTACAGACATTTAAGAAAACAAATTCCTTTTTCATACTCTATATCGTGCAATAGAACTATGTCATAGGAAACTTATGCAGACTCGTGTGTTTGTCAAATCCATTTAACTACCCTGATACTCTAGGTGGTTGAAATAGCAAAGTTCAGATTCTTATCGATGAGTCACTCTCTCGTAAAGTCTTAAGAAGGTCAAGAGATTGTAAAATGGCTTGAGAGATGCCCGTTAGTGTGTTTATGTGTATTGATTTGAAAGAATGCACCCTTATTCATATGAATCGTGCATTTGAACCAAAGCGAGATGTACTCCAAGACTCTCCTCTCTAAAGATGGTTTCAAGTGATACTCTTTAAGAAAGAAGTATATTTTAGAGCGCTTGGATAGTATTCTCTCCCAAAAGATAGTGTGATTTGAGATATTATGAGTCAGTAGTAGTAGAGGTTCCCAAAGTTAGAAGTATACATTTAGAAGTGTAATAACCTAAGAAAATAGGGATAGATTTTGAGTAAAGCATATAGTTGTAGTCATGTACCAGTAAGTCATTAATGAGGTGGTTTCCCCTTATGTGTAGGCTAAAGAGTGATAGTATTGTGTGGATTTCATGATAGAATATAATGTAACAGTTAATAGTTATGATGAGTTAGAGTGTACTTTAACCACATGGAGTTTTTGTCGATGTGCCATTCTGTTAGTGAAGACCAAGTATAGGTGTTGAATAGAAGAGCTGAGTATTCATGAGGTAATAGATCTAAGGTAGGCTTATAAATTTTGAAAGGAGAGCCCCATAGTATTCAGAGGGTTATAAAACTAGTTAAGTAATGATGTATAGTGAATGGGTAAACACTACTTAGGTTGTGAAAAGGAATGTGGTGGTAATATGTAAATATGTAGACTGGAAATAAGGATTGACTACTTGTCATGAGGTCTTAGTGGGTAACTGTTAATTTTATCTAGTAGTCATAAGGTAGTATAGTATGTGAGAAGTTATATTGACATCCGTGGTTAGTACAATACAATAGCTTGAATTTGAGATGAGTGTCGTGAAAAAAAGATGGTAACACGAGGGTGATGATGTTAGTTTTGAGATCTAATCTAGTAGGTTTTGACATAAAGTATGAGGAATTAAAGTGTTAGTTTCCAATGAATATGAGTGGTACAAGTGTTGTATTATGACTCTTGGACGAGGGCAATGAAGTGTGGCTAAGTCTTGGAAAGAATCTTAGTACATGCGCATGGAGAGATCTGTAGACACGAGATTAGCATTTTCCTGATTATTAGAGTAAAATGAATATAGACTAGTTAAGAGAAGATGGAATAGATCCATAGTTCTAAGTGTCGACTTCACTCCTAAGGAGGCGATTACAAGGCGAGGAACCAAGTCAAATGCTAAGAATCAGAAAGTGATCTGTTCAGAAAGAGTTATAGTGATACATCAATCCATTCATACTCTAATGTATTCCTCAAAGTTCTATCGCTATAACATCCGATCGATGATTCTAATATCAGAGTTGTGTTTATGACCTATGCTCATACACTTCAAATAGATTCACACCTATGATAAGTTCCCAGAATGAGGGGCAAATACTTTAGCTCATTGATATCAATCTTACCCCATAAAGTTATGAATATAGTCTCACGATATGAACCTATTCATATAAGCACTCATGTCTCATACTAGGCTCAGTCTCGTGAGTTCATGACTTACCCTCAATGGATAACATAACAATGTTATGTCATACATATTCTTATATCAGATTTCTCAAATGAATCGTGTTTATGATCTTTCGCCCTCCTTCAATGATCCTTTTTAGTTTTGATCGTGATGTTGATGACAGTAGTTGAGTAATTATAGATGGGAAAGAGTTGATGGTCCTATTGTGATTCTTAGAAAGTTCATGTCAGGGTAAATAATCTTGAAATCTTATGTGAGTGTTCGTGTCAAGCATGCTGTAGTTCAGTTCCAAAACTCTTAGTATGAATCAGTTCCAAGTTCGGAATTTCGAAAGCTAGTAAGAGTAACTCCTTTCCCTTCCATTCTCAATTTAACCGGCATTCAAGGAAAAATGATCAAAAGTTAGTAAGAGTAACTCCTTTCCCTTCCATTCTCAGTTTAACCGTCATTCAAGGAAAAATGATCCCAAGGGGGAGGTATTGTAACATCCCAAAAAGTTTAAAGCTAAGGCCCGAACCATTCTTCATTTGCGAAAAAGGTCGTATCAGGTGATTCTTAAATTTTCTTAGGTGTTAAGGTCCATTCTTTAGTGTGAGATATTAAGGTAATTAGAATCCCCTAGTAAAAAGTTGAGTTGAAAGCTTCCTTACCGATTAAGTTTTGATATTAGATTCGACTTGGGTAATCTTCAAACGATCATATCTCTCAGCATAAAATAAACCAAGTGGTCCATGAACTATCAAATTAAAGTTCTACGAGTCCCCTTTTAAACTCCACCAAGGTTGCCTTATTTCGAATTTGGAGTATAAATTAATAACCGTTATACCAGAGACTACCACAACAAAGTTTTATGAGTTAGTGAACTATGATCCGTACTGTCGACTCATGGAAAAGTATTCGGAGTCAAATTTTGGGGTCCAATTCTTACGGACCCGTCTACGGGTCATAGTTTGGGACCATAGAATGAACTCTTTTTTTGCCTTAATACATCAATATGAATTCCACGAATGGGATCTATGGTCCTTATATTAAATGACGAACCGTAGATGGCCCCATAGAAGGTTTTCCACAACTTTTTAAGCGGGGTTCTTTTGTCTTTTCCCACTTTTACTAATCTCAAGCCATGTCATTTTAACTTTAATTAGGGTTATGTATTCCACCAAATACTCAATTTCCTCAACTCAAAAAGAAACGGCTAGGATGACAAAAGTTACGGTTTCAAGGCTTCCAATCAAGTCCTTCTTCAAACTTTTTCAAGAACTTTGGTCTTCGGGTATCTAACGCTACTCATATTGATGGACTAGTTTTTCCTCAACATTTAGGGTGTTTCTGGTACGAAGGAAAACATTTTCTGGAAATTGTTTTCCAGTTTTCTCATGTTTAATTGGCTTAAATATTTTGGAAAATGTTTCCCAAATCAACTTATTTTTCTCAAATTTAAGGAAAATGACTTCCCTTAAAAAACTAAGGAAAATATTTTCCAAAACTCTACTTCATCATTCAAATTAAAAAAAAATCATTTTTTATGCCACTGCAACCCTACCCCCCCCGCCACCCCCGTCATTTAAAAAAAAATTGTTTTGGCAAAATATTTCAAATTTTTAAAAAATTCATTTTTATGCCACCCCACCCCTACACCCCCTCCCAGCCCCCTACCACCGACACCCTATCAATTTGTTTTTTGAAATATATTTCAAATTTAAAATTTTCAACTTTTACACCATCTCTACCCCTTACCTCCTACCCATCCATCCCCCAACGGCCAATCCCTCGTCAAATTGTTTTTAAAGAAAATATACTTTTGAAAAATAATTCAAAATTTTAAAATTATTTTTATGCCACTTGGCCAGAAATTATTTTCCTAAAGAGTATTTTGTAGTCTCAAGCCTAAAATAGAAGTCAAAAATATTTTTCAATCACCAACCAAAAATTTAAAAATATTTTTTCAGAAAATATTTTCTACTCACCAACCAAAAATGAGAAAATAAGTTAGAAATCCACTTGTTTTCCAAGAAAATATTTTCTAGGAAAACATTTTCCTTCATACCAAACACACCCTTAAATTCAGTCAGTAAGGTTTAAATCTAGTGTTCTACTCAAAGTTACATGATTTTCCCTGAATTCGAAATGTGCTCTTATTCCAAGTTTGATTTCCTAATTATGAGATTTTGATATTTTACATACTATTATCCTTGAGTTGTTGTTCATGCTTATATTTCACATGAAGCCTAGTTGATGAGTTTTTTTTTAATTGAAAGCCTTTGTGCATTTATTTCCATGCGTTGATTTTGGAATTTAAAGTGAGTTCAAGAGTATTTTAAAGTATCTTTGAGAAGAGCTGAAGGCATCACAAGTAGTTCCTAAAGTTTTTACAAAGGTAAATATATGAGAGTTCTTATACATTGATTTCAGACTCAAAAGGAAAGTCCATAAGTATACGTTTTAAATTCATGTTTTGAAAAGAGTTTTAAAGAAAGAATCAAATGGTTTCATATGTACTATTTGAAAGTTGAGGGAGAGAACGAGTATAGTTGATGTTTCTGAAAAGTACTTCAGTAAAGAAAACTGAATGTAAAAGAGAGTAATAGTCCCTTCTTTGTAAAGGGTCATTACACATTGATATTGATTGTTTTTGGGAATAGTATCGAGTACCGAATTAGGTAAGAGTCTATTTTTAACTCAAAGTCCTATAAAACTATGTAATCAACATAGGATAGGATCGTTACGACTTTACGGGTGACTCCTCTCTCCTTCAAGAAGGCTTATTGGATCCTTTACCTCGATAAAGTGTAGAATGGCCCTTGAAACGTGGGTGAAATGTTGTATCATCTCTAGACTCATAATGATGTTTTTCAGTTACAGAAACTCCCCACAGAGTGTATAATAATTTCATATTGCTTTTATTGCATACCTTATTGTAAAAGTACAAAAGGTTTTCATTACTTGTTCATAAATTGTTTTACTTGATATGTATTCACTCATCAATTCAATTAATATTTTATTCAGCCATATTACATACTCGTACATTCAATATGCTGATATCATTCGACCTGCATCCTTTTATGTTGCAGATTCAGGTATTTAGAATCATCAACATATATTCCATTGAGATCACTTCATCTACTCGTAAGCTCTTGGTGAGACCTCCCTACTTTCGTAGGACTCAATTTTTATTGCTTTATAGTAGTATGATTTTGAGGTGTCGTGGGTCTTGTCCCGACACCAATCATTAGATAGTAGAGGTTTCATGGGCAGACAAAGTTAGATAGTTTCCAGTATTTTTCTTAGATTTTTTGTTAAACACATACAATTTATATTAAGTATTTTCAGTTGTAGTTTTAAAAGTTCTTTAAATGTTTTAAATGCTCATCTTCCACATATCTTGTTAAGTCATATGTACTATAGTTAGCCAGGTCAAGGGCTTGCTTGGGACCAACAATCATTTTGAATGCCGGCCACATTCAAGGTGTGAATAGATCTCTTTACTTGTATGACTTGGATATCTCGTATTTTCTCAAAAAAAGTGATTCTATTGATGGGATTTTGTATGAGATCAATGATCTCGATGAGATTAGGCTCGAGGCGTGACTGGTTGTGTACTAATACTAATTTTGGTCTTTTCTTGTTGAGTATAATGCTTATTCTGGACATTGATACGAGACCTCAATTAAGGGACACTTGACTTCAAATCTAACGGTGAACTACTCTTCCAGGCTGCATGGGTTCCTGTGCATCTTCTTGTCCATTTTCTTTGGGCATAGACATTTTAGATTGTTAGGTTATGTTTTTAAGTTTTCGGTGTTGCAACCCCATTCTCGACTATTTAGAGTTTTGGTACTTCAACTTTCAGATTCTAGGGGGTTCTTTAATTCCACATTGATTTTGGTAAATGGTTGGGTTTATGGGAACTCGACCTTTTATCTAATAAAATTGCTACTTAGTTGTTTTTCTTTTAGAATTAGGTTTCTATAGCTAGTCTTGAAGGGCTTAGTTGGTTCTCCCACTGGAGGGTTAGTTTGGGTACCACTCACCACGGTTTGGATCCTGAAAAAGTTGGTATCAGAGCCCTAGATTGTTGATCTCATCATACCAAAATGAATCTAGTAGAGTCCTACAGAATGGTACAGATACTTTGATACTGTTGTGCAAAAGGTTACAAGACTTTAGGAAAATTCTCTCTTCTTTCTTCCTTCCTGATATAACTTGATTCTAGTTGGTATTTGAAAATCTAAATTGGCCTATGATTTCTTCCACTCTTCTGTTTCCAGATGGTCCATATGAGACACAATGGTGCAAATGTAGTAGATCCAACATTAGAGACAACACGAGGACATGAGAGAGGTAGATGTAGAGGTAGGGGTAGGGGTTGTTCCATGCATTGTTCCATTATGCTACACGGCTAGTGAACAATGAAAATGAGAGAATTTTATTGTTCGTCGTAGGTTTGAATTCTAAATTGCAAGTTTTGTCTATGCACATGACCTTTTACAGCTTAGGGATTTAATGAGATAACTGATTTTGTGAAAAAGGTAGAGGGAGTTAGCCAGGATTGACAGGCCAAGGTATTGCCTAAGAGGTTTAGGAATATGGTGACCAGATGGTTGGAGTGTTGTTTGATCCGAGTTCTACTTATTCTTTTGTGTCTATTAATTTTTCTCTAGGGCGTGATTTGATTTGTGATATCCTTTATGCCCCTATATATATTGCTACTCCAATTAAAGAGTCTGTAGTAGTAACCCACATGTATCATGATTGTTCTGTAATGTTTATGGGTTTGCTGACTTAGGTAGAATTAGTCATATTGGATACCCTAGACTTTGATGTGATCATGGGTATGACATGGATGTCTCCTCATTTTGCTGTGCTACACTGTAATGTTAAGACAACGACATATCCCGAGTAGGGAAAAATTACAGTGGGAAGGGGTGTACAAACTTACACTATTAAAAATCATATCTAACCTTTGGGATAGAAAACTAGTGGGACAGGGTTGTTTGGCTTACTTGACTCATATTTGGGATGTTAGTATAGATTCCCTTTCCCTTGAGTCTATGGCTGTGGTTTGGAATTTCTATAGGTCTTCCCCAAAGATTTGCCTAGTATGCCTCTAGATAGGGATATAGACTTTTGTATTTCTTTGGATCCAGGCACTCGCCTAATTTCTATCCCTCCTTATTTCGTGGCTCTGACAAAGTTGAGAGAACTCAATACTCAACTTCAGGAACTACTTTATAAGGAATTTTTTCATCCTAGTGCTTCTCCTTCAGGTGCTTGTTGTTGTTTGCAAAAAAAAAAGGATGGTAGAATGAGAATGTGCATAGATTACTGACAATTGAATAAGATGACCATCCAGAATAAGTACCCTTTACCCCGTATAAATGATTTGTTTGAGTAGTTACAGGGTGCTTCTGTTGTCTCTAAAACTGAATAGAGGTCAGGGTATCATCAGTTAAATATTAGGCCTTAAGACATACCCAAATGACCTTCAGGACTAGGTATGAGCACTATGAGTTCTTAGTAATATCATTTAAGTTGACTAATGTGGATGCAACATTTATGAGTTTGATGAATAGGGTGTTTAAACCATTTCTTGATTCCTTTGTAATTGTATTTATAGATGATATCTTGATCTACTCCAAGGAAAGAAGGAGCATGCAAATCACCTTCCTATTGTTGTAGGTATCCTGGGGGAAATAAAATTTTTCTAAGTGTGAATTTTTTCTTCCCGTAATTTCCTTTCTTCGGCATGTGGTTTCGAAGGAAGAAGTGATAGTAGTAGACCCCCAAAAGATTAAGGTAGTTAAGAACTGAGTCTGGCCTCCCTCTGTGCCAAAAGTTAGGAGTTTTGTGGGTCTTTCTAGTTATTACCACAGGTTTGTGAAAAATTTGTTTCTATTGCTACATATTTGACTATATTGACTAAAGAAGAGGTACCATTCGAGTTGTCAGATATGTGTGAAGAGAGTTTCCAAAATCTCAAAACCTTTTGACTTTAGCACCTATCTTGACATCGCCATGAAAGTTAAGGATTTCATTGTTATTGTGAAGCTTTACATATGGTCTTGGGCGGTGTGTTGATGTAGGAATTGAAAGTTATAGCTAATGCATATAGGCAACTGAAGGTCTATGAGAGGAAATATCCCACCCATGATTTGGAGTTAGCAGAGGTGGTGTTCACTCTTATGATCTAGCGACATTATCTCTATGGAGTCAACTGTGAGGTATTCACTGATCATTACAGTTTACATCATATGTTCACTTAAAAGGATATGAATATGAGTTATAAAAGGTAGATGGAGTTGCTTAAGGACTACAATGTGACCATTTAGTATCATTCAGGGAAGGCCAATATGATGGAAGACGTATTAAGCTAGAAAATGGTTAGTAAGGGCAATTTGTCTTGCTTGGGTAGTGGCTAAGTGACCTTTGTCTAGATAAATTTGGGGTCTAGAGTCTATGTTCATGCGGTTAGGTATCTCCAGGAAATGTGGGGTGTTAGCCTGCATTGAGGTGAGGCCAACATTTATAGAGGAAATAAAGGCTAAGTAGTTTAAGGACTAGAACTTGAATAATCTAAGGAATAAGGTGGTGTTTAAGGAGACCTAAGATACCACTCTTGATGCAGGAGGTGTGCTTAGTTTTAGAGGAAGGAGTTGTGTTCTTTGGGTTGGAAACTTGATCCAGAGTGTGTTGGCAGAGACTCATGGTCCCTGGTATTTTCATCCGGGTGTGAAAAAAATATAGAAGGATTTGTAAAAGATTTATTGGTGGCCCTATACGAAGAAGTGCATTGGATAGTACGTTTCCAAATGTCATAATTGTCGATAGATAAAATGTGAGCATAAAAGGCTTGGAGGTTTACTTCAGAGGATCCCATTTTTGAGTGGAAGTGGGAAATGATAGCCATGGATTTTATGTTGAGAATACCTAAGACCTTGGGAAGGCATGACTTAATTTGGGTCATTGAAGACATGTTGACTAAATCAGCCCACTTTATTCTAGTCAGAGAGGATTACAACTCTCAATAGTTGGCTAAGATTTATGTCAAGGTAATAATTAGGTTGCATGGGGTTCCCTTTTCTATCATTTCTGATCGTGACACTCAGTTTACCTGTAAGTTTTGGGTTAAGTTGCATGTGGTGTTTGTCACTCAACTCATTTTCAGAACCGCCTTCCATCCACAAACAAATGATCAATTAGAGAGGACAATATAGGTATTGGTAGACATGTTTAGAGCATGTGTGATTGACTTTACGGGCCAATGGGATCAATTTTTTCCCTTATGTGAGGTCTATTACAATAACAATTATCACTCCAATATTGATATGATACCATTTGAGGCACTCTATGAGAGGGGATGTAGATTTTTAATAGGGTAGTTTGAGGTTGGTATGGTGAAACCCTTGGGTATTGATTTGTTTAGGGAATCCCACAAAAGGGTGAGGGGTATTCAAGGTAAGTTATTAGCAGGCTAGAGTAGGCATAAAGAGAGTGTGGGTTGCAAGGTAAGAGATATGATCTTTTAGGTTAGGGAACAAGTGTTGTTGGAGGTGTCAACCATGAAAGGAGTAATGAGGTTTGGTAAGAGGGGAACACTTAGCCCCCACTACATTAGTCCGTTTGAAATTCTTAATGGTGTGGGGTTAATGGCTTACATGTTAGAACTGCCACCCATGTGTCTGAAATTCACCAGATTTTCATATGTCTATGCTAAAGAGGTACCATAGGGATGTAGATTATATCATCAAGTGGGACTCAATAGTGTTGGACGAGGACTTGAGGTACGGAGAGGAACTAGTTGCGATTCTTAATTGGGATGTGTGAAAGTTGAAGCTAAAGGAGATAAAATTGGTAAAGTTATAGTGGAAACATCGTCTGGTTGAAGTGGCTACTTGGGAGATCGAGAGGGATTTGTGAGTCAAGTAACCTCACTTATTCAAGGATTCAGGTACCACCCCACCTTTTTCTATGTAGTCCAATTTTTCTTACTTGATCACTCAAGGATGAGCGATGGTTAAATTGGTATCTTGAGTAATGATCCATATTGGCTGTTATGACTAGGCCAACGGTGAAATAAATTAGGCCAGAAAACTTTCCGAGTATTGATATAAAAATTATAGGCTGGGTATGCCTCAAACAGATTATGAGCAAGGTGAGGCCTAGGGCCATAGAGGAATGAGTGGTGTAAAATTTATAGGATTGGTTTATATTTTCTAGTAGCCAAGATATTAAGGAACACGTAGGGATTTATGACATCGAATTTGGGTGAGTACAACTCCTAAAATCAAACTTAGGCTGAAGGGGATAGTTTGGGACATTAAGAGAAAAAGGTATGCTATAAGATACAAACTTTTTTTGGGTTTCCGAGTATCTGAAATTCATGCAATCTTCTATAGAGTGAGGTAGGCCGCTATATCTTGAGTGTGCTGGCACTATAGTTGGGTGACAACCGCTATATCTGGGTCACGATAATGGGCTAGGCCCTTATTGCGGGATAAGTAAACAAATTATGTAGAAAAAGTCCCAAAACTTCCTCTTTTCTGCATCCTTATTCTTGAGTTTGAGAGGTGTGAATTAGGACTGTTCTACTCAATTTCCCACCAAAGCCCTGGGTTGGATAAAATGATCATGGATTAGCATGAGGTTAGGATTTGGTTATGATCCGAGTGTAATTAGACCTATTTTGAATGATTTTTGTATGCATTTATTATTTTAGACCAAGAACAAGCAAAGACATTGAAAAAGGGGAAATCTCAGGTTCTTAAGAGTTTCCAAGAGGCTTGATTCTAGGTAGGTTGATGGTTGTTTGTTCCCAAATTATGTTTTCTTGAATATCTACTACTTTGTTAGTATAACTTGTACGATGTTTTGTCACGACCCAAGCCTAGGGCCTAGACGTGACATGGCGAATGAGGAACCCGAAGGAACCCCAAACAAGCCTCTCAAACTTGTCATCACACTTCATCGGTCGCGGAAGTACATTCAACATTAATTAACGGGAAGTAGGGACTAAGGGCAAACCATTTCAAAATGACATCATAGAACAAGAGTCAAGCTCATTTACAAAATACTTGTCCAACGCACACCTCTACATACATAGATAGGACGGGGCCATGACATACTACCGGCTCCCCTCATAGTCAAAATAC
>JAJOOR010027936.1:0-31515 GCA_036250505.1 Solanum acaule
ATATACAGCTAAACAAGTTTCCGATAACTTCCGAAGCACATTTTTAAGAACTTTTTGGGTCAAATTCAAATATAATCATTTCATTAAGTTCTCGACTCCAAACTCACATGTGAGGCTCTAGTTTCACTCTATCATTTTCCGGGTCGTTACACTAAGGCAAACATGAAAAACAACATAAGAACCTCAAAACAACATTCACAACTTATAACAAACCATCAACACACATAACCATAATGCAACCCATTCATACTGAAGACAACATCACAATCTATCACCTTAAGTCTAACAAGTCATAGTGCCATAATTGACATCAACACTCACCTTTTTCTCCCTCAATCCTCGTAGCATTAGCCTTTCAAGTAGTCACATCTACAAGACCATCGAATAAGAATAAGAGAGAGAACTTATGTAGTCAAACTCTATTGCAAGGCTTCAAGAATAATGAAAGAAGTGTAACTTCCTAACATCCTATAGCCTTTCACTCATGGATGTGTCACAACTCACACCGATGAACAAGACTATACTAGACGTGGCTTGTGAGACATCAATCCTAAAAACCATTTCCAAAATCTTATGCTCTGATACCAAGTTTGTCACGACCCAAGGATATCACCTAGATGCGACACGGCGTACATGACCCCAAAGGGGTCTCATAAAAGCCTCATAGCATTTCATTGCATTCGACATAGAAATAGTGCAAAATTATAAACTTTCTTGAATCAAAACATTCAAAAACTTCTTTCAAAAACACAGCAGAAGTCTAAGTCTCACATGGCCATCTAAAACAATCTCTTGAAAACTAAAGTAGGGACACGGTCCTTTACAATCGAAAAGACTAAAATTTTCTATTACATGAAATAAAAGAGACTTCTAAAGTACTTGTCCTCGATCTATGAGGACATACCACTTAGCCTTGGGAGAATAGTAATCCAAGCACTTGAACTAGAGAGAAAGTACCTCACTTGCCGGAACCTACACTTGTAGTAAAAATAAGAGAAATATGGGTTAGCACACAAAAATGTACTAAGTATGATGACCATGCAAAAACATTTTTTAAAAGGGACATTTTGGTTAGAAACCATGCATTATGCCTCCTTTTAGAAATATCATGTACAATAGCATAAGAGACATCTAATACAAGTATAATCATCATATTTAAACATAATCAACATGTAAACCATTACCTTCATATTAGTCCTTCACCTCAAGTAACCCTCATGCTATACCTTGTGCAATGTATGGATAGCGTCCCATACCACCATCCACACTAAAGTACCACACTAAGGTCACCAAAAGTGAACTTACCATTCAACATTTCACCTTTATACAACATCCATACATAAGAGACATAAACCTTACACAAGTTATAACATCACATAAGGACCATCACCTAAGACAACTCTAAGTCATACTTGTGCAATATGCAAGTAGCATCCCATAATACTACTCACACTAAGTACTCCTTTGAAGTCACCATAAGCAAGACACATTCATATACAATAGTCATAACAAGGAAGTAACTTATAATAAAATCCAAGTATAGCATGCATAATTACATTAGACATATAAATCAATAGTCCTCTATAGCTTCATTAAGAGGACTTTAATACATTAGTCATTAAGACATTAGAGAACTCACTATAGCCCTATCAAAGCCTACTCGTGCAATGCATGGATAACATCTCATACTACCACCCACACTTCATAGAACTTCTCAATAAACCATAATGCACATCTCACATAATGGGAATAGGCATTAACCGACATAAACCATGAGAGAAAACAATGGAATCCGGTGTCGTATGGCCCCACACCGTAAAGAGGTGATCTACTTGCCTAAGGTAGGACCGGTACCCTTTTAGCGTAGGTCAAAACAACTAGCTAATATCCTATGTGGGCACAAAGTTATGGGATAGGAAGATGTTCATCAGAACCCTAGCCCAACATTGGGAGAGTTTTCATCTTACCATATCCACTCGATTCTTAGCCTCCATTCCCATAGAGTATTTCATTTTCATTAACATCATTGTACTTGAGAGGGCTACCAACATTAGGTCTATCGACCCAAGTACATTACACAAAAAAGGTCCACCACCATTAGGTCTATCAATTCAAGGTACTTTAAGGATAGCTCATTTACTTTCCAAAAGGGTGCCATCAACATTGGGCCTACCGATACAAGGTTCATCATTTCACACATCAAAGGGCTACCAACACTAGGTCTACCGATTCAAGGTTTATCATAACATTAGTTTCTAGACTCATCATGAAGGACTACCAACACTAGGTCTACCGGTTCAAGACATAACTTAGAATACTTCATCATTAATTTATGAAAGGAATGTCATTAGCTTATCGATTCATATTCATTAAGTCAAGACACATTCATTATGCAAGAAGAGGATGCATATGCCTACAAATTCAAGACATGATATTACATTCAAGGTAACATTCATCAATACAAGAAAAGGATGCCTTAAGCCTACCAATTCAAGATATAACTTAACATTATAAAAACCGTTCACATTCTATCATCACATTCATGAGTGTCAAATTTAGAAATAGCCTTTCAATAATAACACATTTACATTCACAACATGATCCCATTAACTTCATTGAATTCACATTCATATACAAGATATCATGATAATTCTCAAATTCCTCATACCATGCCCTTTAATGCAATAAATTTCAAATCACCAAAACACCAACAATTCACTATGATTAAGGCATGTATAATGATACAATTTAATAACCCAAAGCAATTTAGATCACGAGCTTTCATAATCATCAAAACCACTTCATAAAGGCACAAATTAGGAATTGAGAGAATTCATGGGTTCATAGAGTATTTTCATCATAAATCACCAATTAAATACCAATACAATCATAATATGTCATTAATAACCATTTTAAAATGTTTGATGAAGGAACGTATGAGATTGAGTAAAACCCTAGGTTTTTCATGAACTTCAAAACTTTGAAAACTTCTTTGAAATTGACTCTAGGGGTGAAGACTACCCCTAGATGAAGGATCATCATACCTTGCTTGTGAATCTCCAAGAAATTTGAGGAAGAAATACCATGAATCCACAACCCTAGCTCCCTCTTCTTCTTCTTCTTTGAGAACTTCTAGAGAGAGAAATATTGAGAGAAGAAGAACTTTGGGGATTTGATTTCAGGTGCTTTGAATAATGGAATAAAATAGGTGTTAAAAGACTTAAAACTATATATATGTATGATATATAAATATTTAAAAAGACCCCACATCATTACAACTTAAACACGAATTTTCCAAAAAAATCGTCATTTGACCGCCCCATCCAGGAACCACGGCCACTTGGACAGTCCGTGAAGGGGGACCATGGCCCGTGGTGGTGCCCATGGTCCTTTAAGGAGTAGCTCCTTTTCACTTGCCAAGCCTTCATGAGGTCAGGGCATGATCACGGGACCTCCCACGATCGGTGGTCAGGACCATGAGTCATGGTGGAGGTCATGGTCTAGCCTTAGACTCATGGATGCAAGGCCTTGAAGCATTGAGACCAATTCACTTCCACGCCCAACTTCACACCTCGTCAAGGGCACCACGGCCCGTAGTGGTGCCTATGGTCCCTTGACCAGTAGCACCTCAACTTTACACCACCCCTACCAAGCTAAGGCAACCCCACGAGCCTTCCCGCGACCACGGGCCGTGAAGTGGCTCGTGAAGGGGCGCCTTGACTTAGCACCAAACTAGGGCACACTACCTTGCAACCAAAGGTGGCACCACGGCTCGTGGTGGCCACCACAGGTCGTGAAGACCCATGTGATCATTCTAGGCAGTGGCTAGGCAAATTTTAGGCAGCCTTGGCCCCCTAGCCATTTCCTTCACCTAAAACATTAGTCCTTGCCCTTAACCCTTGATATTAACCCCAACATTTAGGCTCTAGTTTAACCTATCATTTTTTGGGTCGTTATACTTATCCTAGCGAGCCTAGAGAGCGTACAACTTGTTATGGTGATGTCTGCCACCTGTACCAGATGACTTACCCTACTGAGTCGGGAAACCTGTTGGTGCTGTAGAAGTTGTAGACTGAACTCTACCATTGTTACCTCCTTGACCCTATTTAGTTTAAGGACAATCTCTCAACCTATGACCAGACTGACCACAACCAAAGCATCCTTCCTTTCCTTGAAGACACTTACCCAGATGGTTCTTACCACACTTTGGACAAGTTAGGCAGGTTCTGGTGCCTGAAATACTATCCTGAGACTTAGAGCCTGATGTTCTACCTTTTTGATCATTTTGGAACTTGAGTATGGAACACTAGCTAATGAAGTTGCTGGAGTTGAAGACTTTTGCTGAAATTGCGAGCAATTTCCACCACCCAATTTCTGTTGAGAATACTCATATTTGCCTGTTCTAGCCTTCTTATTATCCTTAGTATATTCCCTAGGCTTATCACCATCAACCTGCTGAGCATGAGTCATGAGCCTAGAGATGTTCATATTTTCCACCAACATAGCATTCTTGCACTCAGTTTTCAGTAAGTCATATACCCCATATAGAAACTTGTTCATTTGAGCCTTGGAATCGACAACCATGTGAGGAGCATATATGCAGTGTTGGTTGAACTTGAGTCCATACTCTTTGACTGTCATACTACCTTGCCTCAAATGCATAAACTCATGTGATTTTGCCTCCCTCAACTCTCTTAGGAAGAATCTGTCCAAAAAAGTTTCACTAAAGCATTCCCAAATGATAGGAGCTGCATTTGTACCCCTGTTCTCTTTCCATTGAGCATACCAGATATGAGCTACATCCTTAAGTTCATAGGATGCCAACTCTACCCTGTCATTACCTGTCACTTGGATCACTCAAAAGATGTTCTTGACCTCATCTATGAAATTTTGGAGATGCTCACCAATCTACGATCCTAAGAACTCAGGCGGATTTATCCAAATGAAATCACCAACCATGGCTGCCATTGATCCACCACTAGCATTTGCAGGAACTAGATCCTACTAATTATTCTTATTAGTCACACTCTGAGCCAAAACTTAATGGCGTTCCAAAACTCAGCATTCGAAACTTCCTAATTTGGGACTGGGGATCTACGTTAGCATTGTGTGCATTAGCATTCCTTCCATATTCTCTACAAGGAGGCATGATTTCAAAGAGCATAATGAAGGATTAGAACGAGGAATTAGATTATACCTTACGCATGATAAGAGTAACAAGACAAATGAAGCTTTCCTAAAACACTTTGTAGCCTCCTTTTCATTAGATGTGGTTCACTTCACACCCATGAAAAGAACTCTACTTAGTGCGGCATTTTAGACATCCTAGGACTCTTAAACCTTATGCTTTGATACCAAGTTTGTCATGCCCCGAAGCTACCCCCAAGACGCAGACACAAGATCTAGGATTAAGAGTGACCCCAAGCTAACCCTGCTGGCATATCATAAGCATACTAAGGTAACTGAAATGAGAAAATATTGTGTAGAAACTTAAATCATGGCATAACTGAAATGATGGGGAATACCCATACTAAATCTGAATATATAAATACTGTGCGTTCAACAACAACTAAAAATTCAAAGTCAAATACTAACCTTGAATATAACTATGTCTGAAAATAGCCTGTAACTGACTCGAGGTGCTGGGACATGCCCCAACTAAATCTAGCAAAAACTGAAAACTAAAGACTAAAACAAAGGAAAAATAATCATGCCAATCGTCCTCGGAGAATGACGACTCACCATTGATGCTGCTGAACTGAAGATCAAGGACCGATCTATGCTTGATCTGGAAGCTAAGGACCTTGACCTACATCACGAGAAGATGTAGCGCAGAGTATGTGTCAGTACTTAAAAAGTACTGAGCATGTAGGATAGAATAAAGGTGAACAATAAACATAACTGAACCAAAGCATATAGCTGAGCAATGATAAGAGATAAGCATGATACTAAACTGACAATACTGAACATGAAGGGACTGAATGCAATGACCAAGTTTATAACATGTTGAGACTGAAATGTGATTGTAATGGATAACATGGTCAATGCAATAGAATCTGACTGTAAGGGAGCTAATAATAACCGACATAAAACCACATGAGCTAAATGTGGAGTCTAATGTATACACCCCATATAAAGGACCCAATATACTCTACCAGAGGTATAGAGGCATGACTGGTGTGATCACTAAAATGATGCCCACACAGAGGACTTACAACCTACGGGGCATGTAGTTCTGGACTATTCAAGTACGTTGAACCCTAGTCCACTCGGTATTAAGCTACTCCCAATTGATTATATGATTAACAATTTATGACTAAATTTTTGTATTATGGATAGCTCAAAATACTGACATGCAAAATCTGAGAATGCAACAATTATAACTAATAATGTGACATTCATAAACTGAAGCATGTATATTTGTTTAAATCACTAACCTAGCATGTGTAATTCATGAACTAAAAGAACTACAAAGCTATAGTTCTGAACATCATACAAGAAACTAAGCAATAACATGATAATCTAATTCAGATCGTTCTAACAGCTAAACCCCAACAATTTCTAACATTTAAGAAACCCTAGGTTTAGATAATATTAAGGGAATCAAGATTCTGACTAAAATCTAGGGACCTAATGGGTGATGGGAACCCACTAGTGAAATCCCACATACCTGGTGACGAATTCCATGAAGAAATCTTTCAATTTCGAGGCTGGAACTGATGACAGCTTTCTGCGTTTTGGAGCTAGGGCTGGTCGACTTCTCCTCTGATTTTTGCTTTAATTTTCGCTTGACTTAGGTGAATAATTGATTAGGGTAAGTTCTAATTTAGTTTCTAGGCTAAACTGACAAAAACCACATAGTTTAGGGGTTAAATAACGTAGTTTAGGTGTCCAACACATAGGGGAAAAGACCAAATGACCCCTGACTTAATGATCTAACTGGCTGACCATGGCCCCTATGACGGCCCGTAAAAGGGACCACAGACTATGAAGTTGGTTGTGGTCCTTGGTCCACTAGCTACTGGTTCTGGTGGCCTCAACTACGAGCCCTACCACGGCCCGTTCTAAGGACCATGGATCGTGAAGGTCAACGTGGTCCTACACTTGGGTTGGTGGCCTTTTGGCTTAGGTCAACAGACTGTCATCAAGACCATAGCCTGTGAAGGGCACCATGATCTGATGTCTGGCCTGAGGGATTCTAGCTCCCCACCACAAGCACCTGTACAGGCTGTGAGCTAGTCCACGATCCGTGAATGGCCCCATGGTCCACCTCTACTTGAGGTGTACTGAAGTTCATGGGCAGGTCAACGGATCGTGGACCCTATCACAGTCCGTGAACCCTACATGGTTCACTGGTTCAGGAGTTTTTCTGCTACATTTTCTAAGTCTGAGTTTCGAGGTGCTACAGACTGGATGGACGGGAGGAAAATTCTGGAGATTATTGGTGTTTGGATTTTGAGGAGTAGGTGACTTTTGGTGTGAGGGGCTATCATGATGTGGGTTAAGGGTTGTTTGGTTTATGGTGTGGGGTTTTGTAATCATAGCATCAGAAAGAACTATTTCCTCATTTTCATCAGCATTTTCACAAAGAATCATCATTTCTGAAATGCTACTTTCAAAACAAAATCAAGAATTTGAAGTTTGGTCACCTATCTCCTCTCCTCCACATGATCACTTCAACAACAATATACAAAATGAAGAATCAATCATCTCTGCATCTGCAAAAGATAAAGTTGTAGACGAAATAGAGGACCAAAAAGCAACAGAAAAGGGAGAATCCCAGCATTTGATCTGTATGAAATGAACTGTGTATGTCCAAAAATTGGAGAAAAATAAAAGTCTCCCTGAATTTTTTGAATTGAAACCCATCGGTAAGCCTGCATTTTCCAATATTATACAAGGAGGAACTTTCGAAATTAAGTTGAAAAACGAAAATAACTATGATTATTATCAAGATGTAGCTATCTTGAAGTCTATCTATCATTACTTTTTCAATCATGGAGTGATTCCATATCCTAATTATTCAGAGAATTTTATCAATTACATCGAGACTTCAATTCCCAACTTGAAATTTGGTGGTAAGGCATTGAAGAGTAAGATCATTATTTTAGAGAAGTGTTTCTTATTTATTTTAAGAATTGTTGGATATGACCCTAATATAATCAACCCCATTCATCGTGAAATTTTTTACTTGTCTATGTGTTTATGGGGTTGATTTGGGAAACTATTATCAAGTATGTAAAGAGATAGATGAAACTGATGACAATTTGGGAATTGGAGGTGTTGATCCATTCTTACAGTTTTAGATCTAAGTTTTCATAGCCGTATTTTGAATTGCTTATGCTTTTGCTAGTATTTTCATTTCAGTTGAAAAGTTATTGTGGAAATAGAGATCATGAAAGAATATTTTGTTTTGATATGAAAATATTCTTTTTCCAAGTATGATATCTTGTTCTCATCTTATGGAATCAGATATGTCAATTATTCATTTCATCTTTCAAAGGAAAAGAAAAACAATGGAATGATATAATTTCACAAAATCAGTTGGGGATAAAAAATCAGGAAAGCTCAGAAATGAAAAGTAACAAGTGAAATCAAGGGAACATCGTCATCTTGCCTAAATGAAGGAATTAGTGCTATGAGTAAATCTAGAAAAGATACATTGTTTGTATTATATGGAGAAGTACTAAAATACAACATAGAATTGTTCTTCAATTTATGATCGACCTAGGAACAAAGCCAATGACTCTTCTAAAATTATCAGTTTCGTAAATAAAAATTATCACCAAAATACTATCTTCTAAATTAAAGAAATGACTCAATAAAAAAGACTTTAAAATCTCCAAAATGATAAGCCAATCAATTGAACAAGTTTTTCGTAGGGAGGGTGGTGGTTGGGCAAGGAAGGGGAACACTTGTGTATCGTTTGGTTCTTGGCAAGAAGTGAATTATTCATGTATTGAAACTAGTACCATATTTTGTAGTATTTTAGTTGTTATGTATAAAAGTCATCACACCAATTATGTTGTTTAGTTATCAATTTATAATCCCACGCATAACTAGAAACCCTAGGTCAGAAGATTAGCAATTTCACTTTCTCCTTAGAGTGATTTACTATTTAATATATAAACAAAACATATATTAAGTTATATACTTTATCGGTGTAAATATAAATAAAACCTACACCCGAGCAATAGGAACATGCCCTCTTACATCAACATTCTTATTGAGTAAACAAAAATAAAATCCTTCGTTCACTCCCAGGTGAATGAAATAATAGAATTGGCAAGATGGGATTCCTCAAAGGTTATGTTGTTATCATACTCCGAAAACTCTGCAAAAGGGAACTACTAGACGAGGTTCATGATATGAACCTCTTACTCCCTAAGAACCATATAGAATCGCATTGTCATTGTTAGCATGATTGTAGGAGTATCAACATGATTATAGTAAATCATGATTATAGAGATCCATAATAATTGTAGGGATTCATAATTAGGGAATATCTCTTTTACCTTGTATATATATTTGTTTCCTAGAATAGGTAGAAGTCTTAGTAAGCAGTAAGTTACTTGTATATATATGAAAGTTGTACATCATGAAAAGAATAATAGACAGAAGAATTCAGTTAGCAACATTATTCTTACTATTCTTCATGGTATCAGAGCACCAACATCAAATTGAAATCGAAACAACACCCGAAAAAAAATCTTCACAATGAGAGACCAGACACCCACCACTCTTCTACAATATGTCATTGTCCATCATGATAACTCAACTTTCCTAACAAGTATTGTTCTTGATGAAACGAATTTTTCCCTATGGTCATAATTGATGGAGATGCGCATTGGTACATGAAATAAAATCGGGTTCTTGACAGGAGAAAAAGTGAAACCAACAACGAATGATCCAAGTTATGCGACGTGGATTACTCACAACAACAGGCCACAATCATATAACCAATTGATTGCATAAGATTATCTACATGATGCAATTTCATATGTCTCCCAATGTTTTCACTGACATGCATTGTAAAAATGATAGTATAAACTAGAAGACATACATACATAAACCAAAAACATAAAACCATTAGCTATATAGCAATGATCTGACATTAAATCCCATTATGAGTACACATGGGTTCCCCTTGATTACCACAAGTCCTAGAAATGACTATAAACCAAAAATTTCATAACACTTAACCTTACCATTACCACCAAGTCACCATAACAAGAAAAATCAAGGATGTCAATCAAGAACTAGAGAACCATCCCTAGTCATTATCTTTTTCTACCTTACCAACAATAAACAACAACCTTTAACCATCAAAAATCCATGCTCGACGGCCTAGTTATGAAACCTCCCATAACCTAAAAATTGTAACCACTTATTCCCGTTGTTATAGAAAAGCCATCGGGGAAAGAATTGGGGCCGAAAAAACTTTTTGTAGTAACTTGGTGTTTCCTAGCCTTGTCCAGATTTGGACGAAAGCGAAGTCACGTGAGTCTATGGAAATTTGGTAATGAATGAGAGATTTAATATTGAATTTTATTACATAAGTAGATATCTAAGACGTTAAGGAACTCGTATGAATTTACGGGATCAAATTCCAATGAGTAGAACTCTCGAAACTGATCTTAGCGTGAGCAGGTAGTTGTTGAATGTCTTGAGTTGAAGGTGCGTTGTGAAATGGAGGTTTGAAAATCTAACTTCGACTCTCTATTTCATGAAAGTTGCTAGGGCAGGGCCGCTGTGACGAGATAGGGTCCACCGCAGCGGCTCAGTGGTGAATTAAGTCAGAATTAAACCCTAAAAACGTTATTTTTCTACAAGTTTCGTTCTTGAGAGCTAGGAGACGACCCCATACAATTTCTTGATATTTTTCCACGAAATTTGGTGCTAAAGGTAAGGATTTTACTCCCCTAATCCATTTTTCGATCCGTGGAACATAGAATCTTGGTTATGTATTGTTGGGGAAGGATTTTGGATTGAATTGGATGGTGGGAAAAAGCCTTAGCTGCACCTTAGCATCACGAGTTGGGTTTTGGGTTGTTGGGTTTGACCAAATCCGGGTAAATTAGACCTTAATTATTGATCCTCATATTGAATTGATTATTTGTAGACCTAGAACAAGAGAAAAGAATCTGTAAAGGGAAGAATCGAGCATCTTAGGAGGCTTCAAGGTTGTTTTCCAACAATAATACGAGCATGCATCATAAATTACTATAAATCAAGTCAAGTTTGGGACATCAACCTCAAAAATAGACAGAAGCAAAAGTCAAGAGAGCAAATACGGAAGCAAAGTGCAAATTTCCGCCGAGCAAATGATCACCACACGAAAATACTAAGAAAACTATAATCTAAGAATGAAGTGTAAGAGTGTAAGAGATGGAAAATGCAAAATGAAGGGGAATTTTGAATTTAAACGCTAGCCCTTTTTGACCCATCAGTTCGCACCCCAGTCGGTGATGATAACATGTTGCCGACCATCCGGCGATGCGACGAATGGTCCTTTTTCCGCCGAAATTACCAGAACTCCAGCCATTTGGTTGGTCCAAAAGGCAGTCCACATCGGGCTCACTGACCTATTCGGCGAGTTGTCGAACAGTACCTGAGCTCGCCTAATTGCCTCTTTTCCTCAAATTTTAAATTTTAAACCTGCATATCTAACAACCATTATAAAAAACAATAAAAAAATGAAAACTTGGGTTGCCTCCCAAAAAGTGCCTTATTTAAAGTCATGGTACGACGAAGACACACTTTCAAGCTTTATTCTTTAGGTTAACCATGGAATCACTCGGCAATCCTCTTTTTGGTCTTGGATTTAAATGAGTCAAAATCTAACCCATCTGTGTTTCCAACTGATTTGTTTGGTCTAGAGAAGAGATGTCATCTTTCATTTTCTTTAGCACCTTGTCTGATCCTTCTATTTTGGTGATAATGCATGCAAGCATATCTTCGATGCGGAACTTTTCAGGATCAGCCATAGGCTCTTTTTGCTTTTGATGCTCATGGGAAGGTACATATCGTTCTTAGTCACCATCTCTCTCTCTCCAATTAGTACCACGATCATGCTATCCTCTATCTTGGTATCTCCAACTGTCATCATGATCCCTGTTCCAACCTTGATTCCCGATCGGCCTTGGATAGTTCAAATGGATACCTCTTCCTTCATTTGCTAAGAAATGCACTTCTTCATTGTACATAGCTTTAAATTGCGCTTCCTCATGATTTACTTCACTAACTCCGACCACATTCACAGCCTTGAACCACTTCCCATGACGTGTTTTGTCAATAGGTCCATTTGGTCATCATTTTGGCTATGTTTTCATCTCGCTCTTGGTTTTTTCCATCTGTTCCTTTGTCATCCCAAAGTTCAAAGGAGACACTTCACCTTCTCTAGTGTACCAAGCACGGTTGATTTTTGTCATCTCACCAAGAAGAGTAGATGTTATATCAAACGATTTTTGCATGATTCCTCCTCGAACAAGCTTTTCTGCCACACTCTTGTTGATTGAATCTAGTCTCTGGTAGAAATAATGTAGCAATACATTGTTCGGGAGTCCATGAGTTGCACATTGGAGAAAAAAATTCTAAAACCTCAACCATGTCTCATAAATAGGTTCACCTTCCACTCGCTTAAAGTTCTGATATTATCCCTCAACTTCACCATCTTCGATAGAAGGAAAAATCTTACATAAAACGCATCAGTGAGCTCTTCCCAAGAAGTAATTCATTCCTTTGGTAAGTCGGCCAATCACTTTGTTTCCTCCCTCGTTAGATAAAAGGGAAAAAACTGAAGTCGGATCGACTCCGGAGTGATGTTTTTCAAAGAAAATGGCCCACACAAATCCACAAAATTTGGGATGTGAACATAAGGATCCTCAGTAGCAAGATCTCCAAAGAGACCCTTCATTTGCAATAGCTTCAACATAGTGCTAGTCACATGAAACATCACATTGCCCATAGTCGGAGGCAATCAAATAGAACCCGCACTTCACTACTGATTTTCATTGACACCGTTCAAGTTACCGATGTTATCATTGTGCCCAAGTTGGATAGCATTGCTTTTGTTTACACTTATCTCTTCACTTTTTTAAAATCAGCCAACAAAGAACAAAAATAAATAGATTGAACTACAACAAACTTAGTTCACAACTAAACTTCACTAAAAGAATTCTAAACACCACTCCCCGACAACGGTACCATTTTTTGATAATGCTCAGCTACACTTCATCCAATTCTAAGTGTAGATGGTCGCTAACAAGTATAAACCCAACTAAGATTTGGGGTCAATCCCATAGGGAGTAATAGGGTAAAGAATTTAATTACGAAGTAAAATGGTGTTCTAATCATTTGTAGATGTAGACATTGTCAAAACAATAAAATAAATAACAAGGAGTTGACATTTAATGTCAAATGGGAGGATTTGAGTTGACAGTTAACAACTACGACCAACCGGGAGTAAATAAGTAAAGGGGATTTCTTGGGAGTGTGATCAAATGAATGCCAACAAAATGGGCAATTATTATTTACTAGAAGTCGTTGAATCTTAGTGGGTATGCTAAGCTTTAGGTGTAATAGTCATTTCTCAATCAACTATCACGAATCAAGCGAGTTCTTTCGAACCTCGACAAGCACAACACATATAAACAACCCAATACCTCAATCAATAAACTTTTTAAAACTAGATTACTTGTAATGCATTTAGACACACTTTCTCAAGCTAAGTCTACAATAACCCAATCACTACAATCATCAACTAATAGTTTTAATTCTAATAATTCTTTCTCAGTCAAGCTTAAAATGCTAAACTAAAATTGTACTTGCAACTACAATTCATCAATTAAACCTCAACTATTAATTGAACCCACTTCAAATCAACAGTAAAATCAGTAAATACTAAGACTCATAAGCTAATTAAAACATTGAATTACATAATCACATCCCCAAGAATTGGGGTTCTAGCCAAAAATCATAAAGAGCAAGAAATCATTACCAACTATGTTTTCCATCAGATTAGGGTAGAATACACAAGTCTTTAAATGGTCCAATTAAATCTAAAAATCAAATCAACCCTAAATCTCTACTCAAAATCTATAAAAACAATGTTTAGAATGTTTAGGATCAAAAATACAGAACTGGACGATGTGGGAACTCATTTTCTTCTTTTGAAAATTAAATTTATACGTTCCCAGAATTTCAGCTTCAAAATCATTCAACGAATTAAGTAAGGCTTCACCGACCTGGTCGGAGATGCGTCAAATGCTCCCTTCAATCGCCTTCTTGTCTTTACCTTTCACCACCTCTCTTTTGTGACTTTAGGCGATCAAGGAAGACATCGCTGAAACACCAATTTGCTCGCCAATTGAGCTTATCCATGGGCTGGCCTGCTGGAACTTTTGGCGAGCTGAAGGTCCACTCGGCGACTCACCGAGTGGCTTTGGTGAGTACCCGCCTTGATTTTCTTCATCTTTTTCGCTCATTTTAGCCTGGTAATGTCCTTGTCTTGCTCTTTTTCCTTCCTTGCTGCAAATTAGTATTTTAACATCAACTTAAAGCATGAAATACGAACTGAGGACACTAAAACTTTGATTTTTAAGCCTTAAATAAGTCAAAATCCCCAACTCATCACACCTCTTCTCCTTCTTCTCATAATGATTGAGTTAAAAGTGTGTGGTAAATAGAGGGTATTGCTCTAATGATATTGGAATATGAAAAGCGGTTTTTAGAGGTGTACAATTTCGTATGCTAGAAAGACCAAATGGCAGAAAATTAGAAGTTGCAGGTGCCACCAACAAGCACCACCCACGGACCGTAGGGTGACCCAAGGACCGTAGGTGGGGTCCGTAGTTGACCACCTGTAGCCCCTCCCCAGAAACTCAGACAAAATCATCTAAGGGTCGACCTACGGCCAAACCTACAGACCGTATGTCAAACCACGGGTTGTGGATCCGACCCCTCATCAGCCCTTCTTTGAAGTCAGTCGATGACTAATAGGATAGATGTAGGTCAGTTGACGGTTCGTCGGTCAGGTTCGACGGTTGGCCCTGACAACTTTTAAGTAAGGGTTGTTTTGGTCTTTTCCCTACGCGTTGAACACCTAAACTACATCATTTAACCCCTAAACTACGTAGTTTTGGTCATTTTTAGCCTAGTAACTTAATTAGACTTTACCCAAGTCAACTCATTCTACAAAATTCATCCAAGTTAAACGCAAAGGAGAAGAAAGGTTGACCAACCCACTCAAAGAACGTAGCAAGGTTTCCTCCTATTCCTGCCCGAAATCAAAATATTTCTCCGTTAAATTCAACACGAGGTATGTGGAATTTCACTAGTAGGTTCCTTTCTGCCATTGGGTCCTATAATTTAGTCAGATTCTTGATTCTCTATATCATGTTTAGACCTAGGGTTTCTTGAACTCTAGAAAAGTGTTGTGATTCAGCTGTTAGACTAATCCTAATCATATTATCATGTTTTTGAGGAATTGTTGCTTAGCTTCTTGCATGAAACTCAAAATCCTAGTTGTGTAGACTCATTTAGTTCATGAATTACACTTGCTAGGTCAGTTTATTCAGATATTCATACCCCAGTTAAGAATGTTTCATTATCAGTATATTAATGTTGCATTTTTAGTTAGCATGTCCGTATTTTGAGTTATTCAGTATTAGAGAAATTCAGTTATAAGATGTTACTTACATATTCAGTTGGGAGTAAGGTTATACCGAGTGGACTAGGGTCAGTCACCCTCATAGTTCCAGAACTACGTGCCCTCGTAGGATAAGTACCCTCTATGGGCAACATATTTAGTGATCATGCCAGTCATGCATTTATATCACTGGCAAGGTATATTGGGTCCTCTCTATGGGGCATAAATATCAGACTCCATGGATAGCTCTCTTGGTTTTATGTCGGTTAACAGTAGCTCCCACAGTCAGATTCTAGTGTATTGACTAGGTTACCAGTATATTATAGTATTCAATATCAGCATGTTATGTACTTGGTCATTGCATTCAATTGGCTCAGTATTCAATACATTTCAGTGTTTACATTCCATTCAAATTTTGTTATTGCTCTTATTGCTTTGTTTAGTTATGTATATATTGTTCATATTTATGATATCCTACATGCTCAGTACCTTTCAAGTACTGGCGCATACTCTACGCTACATCTTCTCGTGATATAGATTCAGGTCCTCATTATTCAGATCACGGATAGATCGGTTCTCGATCTCCAGTTCAGCAGTATTAGTGGTGAGTTCTCATTCTTCGAGGACGATTGACATGACTTTTACTCAGTCATTCTGGTTGTAGTTTCAGTTTTGCTAGAGTTAGCTGGGGGCATGTCCTAGAATCTCTAGTCAATTAGAGGTTCATTTCAGACATAGTTAGATTCAGTTTTAGTTTTGAGTTTGATCTTTCAGTTGTTATTGAACTCTCAGTTTTAATATATTCAGAATTAGAATGGGTATCCCCCATTATTTCACTTTATGTCATGCTTAAGCATCCGCGCAGTATTTTTATTTTCAGTTTATCTTAGTATGCTTATGATATGCCAACAAGGTTAGCTTGAGGTCACTTGTGATTTTAAGTCCTGTGTTACGTCAAGGGGGTAGCCTCGGGGAATGACAAACTTGGTATTAGAGCACTAGGTTCAAAAGTCCTAGGATGTCTGAAAAGCCGCACTAAGTAGAGTCTCTTTCATGAGTGTGAAGCACGCCACACCTATGAGAGGGAGGCTACAAAGTGTTTTAGGAAAAACTTCACTTTCTTGTTATTCTTATCTTGCGTAGGTATGATCTCCTTTCTAACTCGACGTTATGCGTTTTCAGATCATGCCTCCTTGTAGAGCTTACCCAAGGAATGCTAATGCCTGCAATGCTAACGCAGTTCCTCCAATTCTAGATCACGAGGTTTCTAATGCTTAGTTTCAGAACGCCATTCAACTTTTGGCCCAAAGTGTAGCTAACTAGAACAATCAGCAGGTTCCAGTTCCTGCAAATGCTAGTGGTGGATCAGTGGAAGCTAGGGTCCGTAATTTTGTTAGGATGAATCCACTTGAATTTCTAGGGTCGCTAGTTAGTGAAGATCCCCAGAACTTTATTGATGAGGTCAAGAAGATATTTGGAGTGATGCAATTGACTGGAAATAATAAGGTAGAGTTGGCGTCCTACTAGCTTATGGATGTGGCTCATATATGCTTCATGAAATGGAAGGAAAATAGGGGTGAGAATACAGCCCTTGTGACTTGGGAGTGTTTTACCGAAGCTTTTATGGATAGGTTCTTTCCAAGAGAGTTGAGAGAGGCTAAAGCTTAGTAATTCATGAATTTGAGGCAAGGTTCTATGATAGTCAAAGAGTAGAGACTCAAGTTTACCCAGCTCTCCAGGAATGCTCCATATATGGTTTTCGATCCCACTTTGCAGATGAGTAAGTTCCTGTTTGGAGTATCTGACTTGGTGAAGACAGAGTTCAGAAATGCGATGTTGTTAGAAGATATGAATATTTGTAGGCTCATGACTCATGTTCAGTAGATTGAGGGAGTTAAGTTTAGCGAACAGGCTAAGGATAACAAAAAGGCTAGGACATGCAATTATGAGTACTCTCAGCAGAAATCGGGTGGTGGAAATTGCTCGTAGTTTCAGCAAAGGTCTTCAGACCCAGCACCTTCATCAGCTAGTGTTCCACCCTCCAAGTTTCGACAGGATCAGAAAGGTAGGGCATCAGGCTCTAAGTCTCAAGGGAGTTTGTCAGTTACTAGAACCTACCCAACTTGTCCAAAGTGTGGTAAGAACCATCCGGGCGAGTGTCTTGCAGGAGAGGATGGATGTTTTGGGTATGGTCATATGGGTCAGTGGTTGAGAGAGTGTCCTTCTTCTAAACAGGGACAATGAGGTAACAATAGTAAGGCTCAGTCTAAAACTTTAGCAGCACCAGCAAGTCGCCTAACTCAACAGGGTACTTCATCTGGTACAGGTGGCGGTCAGCACCAGAACACGTTGTATGCTCTCCAGGCTCGCCAAGACTAGGAAGATTCTCCTGAAGTGGTTACTGGTACGTTACGATTCTTTCATTTAGATATTTATGCTTTGTTAGATCCAGGGGCTACTCTTTCCTTTATAACTTCGGATATAGAAATAAACTTCAGTGTCAATCAAGAAACTCTTTCAGAACCCTTCTCTGTCTCTACTCCAGTCGGTGACCCAGTTATAGCTAGACAGGTATACAGAAATTGCCCAGTCACAGTGTCTCAGAAAGTCACCTCATTAGATCTTGTAGACTTAGAAATGGTAGACTTTGATATCATTCTAGTCATGGATTGGTTACGTTCATGTTATGCCTCAGTCGATTGTAAAACTAGGATCGTTCGTTTTCAGTTTCCAGATGAGCCAATCTTAGAAAGGAAGGGTAGTAGCTCAGTGTCTATGGGTCGATTTATCTCTTACCTTAAGGCCAAAAAGATTATATCTAAGGGGTATCTCTATCATCTAGTACGGGTTAAGGATTCAAGCTCTGAAACCCCAACTCTTGAATCAGTTCCAGTAGTAAATGAGTTCTTAGAAGTGTTTGCAGAAGATCTCCCCGGAGTTCCTCCCAAAAGGGAAATCAACTTTGGAATTGATCTCCTTCCAGATACCCAGCCTATTTCAATTCCTCCTTACAGGATGGCTCCACTTGAGCTTAAGGAATTGAAAGAGTAGTTGAAAGTCCTTCTAGATAACGGCTTCATCAGACCTAGTATTTCCCCATGGGTGCACCAGTGTTGTTAGTGAAAAAGAAAGATGGGTCTCTCAGGATATGCATTGATTATAGATAGTTGAACAAAGTCACAATCAAGAATAAGTACCTTATCTCCAGGATTGATGACTTATTCATCAGACCTAATATTTCCCCATGGGTGCACCAGTGTTGTTAGTGAAAAAGTAAGATGGGTCTCTCAGGATATGCATTGATTATACATAGTTAAACAAAGTCACAATCAAGAATAAGTACCTTATCTCTAGGATTGATGACTTATTCGACCAACTTCAGGGTGCAAGTAATTTTTTGAAAATAGACCTTAGATCCGATTATCATCAGCTCAGAGTTGGAAATAGTGACATTCTGAAAATAGCCTTCAGAACTCGATATGGTCATTATGAATTTGTAGTTATATCATTTCGACTAAACAATGCTCCGGCAGCTTTCATGGAGTTGATGAACAGGGTGTTCAAATAATATTTGGACTTGTTTGTTATCGTCTTTATTGATGATATCGTCATTTACTCTAGGAATGAGGAAGAACATGTGACTCATTTGAGGGTTGTCCTGCAAACCCTCAAAGATCGCTAGTTATTCCCTAAGTTTAGCAAATGTGAGTTTTGGTTACAATTAGTTGCTTTTCTTTGGCATATAGTGTTTAGCGAAGGGATCCAAGTGGATTCTCAGAAAATAGATGCAATGAAACAATGACCCAGACCTACCTCTCCTACATATCTCAGAAGTTTCTTAGGTATGGTTGGTTATTATAGAAGGCTCGTGGAAGGATTTTAATCCATAGCCTCCCCATTGACTAAGTTGACTAAAAAAAAGGTTAAGTTTTAGTGGTCACATGAGTGTGAAAAGAGCTTTACAGAACTAAAAACTAGGTTGACTACAACTCATGTTTTGACTGTACCATAGGTCGGACAGTTATGTAATCTATTTTGAAGCATCTAGAGTCTGCCTAGGTTGTGTGTTGATGCAGCGTGGTAAGGTTATAGCTTATGCTTCTTGGAAGCTTAAGATGCATGAGAAGAACTATCTGACTCATGACCTTGAGCTTACAGTCGTAGTATTTGCCCTTAATATTGGAGACATTACTTGTATTGTGTTCACGTAGATGTCTTCACAGACCATACGAGCCTTCAGTATGTGTTAAACCAGAAAGAGTTGAATCTTCTCCCGATGAGATGGCTTAACTTCCTCAAGGACTATGACATGAATGTGCCTTACCATCCTGGTAAGGCTAATGTAGTAGTTGATGCTCTTAGTAGACTATCTATGGGTAGTGTAGCGCATCTTGAGGAAGAAAGGAAAGAACTAGCAAAATATGTTCACCCGCTTGCTTGCTTGGGAATTCACCGTATTAGCATATCAGATGGTGGAGTAACACTTCAGAATAGGTCAGAATCTTCATTGGTAGAGGAGGTTAAGGAAAAGCAAGACAGTGATCCTATATTGCTTCAACTAAAGGGTGCAGTTCATCAACAGAAAGTTGAGGTTTTCTCCCAAGGGGGAGATGGCATGCTTCGCTATCAGGGTCGTTTATCTGTCCCTAAGGTGGGTGAGGTGAGACATCATATCCTTAAAAAAGCCCATAACTCCAAGTATTCTATTTATCTAGGTGCCACTAAGGTGTACCGTGATCTGTGGGAAGTCTTTTGGTGGAATGGCATGTAAAGGGATATAGCAGATTTTGTGGCTAAGTGCCCTAATTGTCAGCAAATGAAGGTAGAACATAAGAAACCAGGAGGTACAACTCAAGAGATTAACATTCTTACATGGAAGTGGGAAGTGATAAACATGGACTTCATTAGAGGTTTAGCTCGTACTCATCCACATCATGACTCCATTTGGGTGATAGTAGACAGAGTTACTAAGTCCGCTCACTTTTTGGTTGTTAAGAGTACAGATTCAGCGGAGGAATACGCCTAGCTCTACATTAATGAGATAGTTAGGTTGCATGGGGTTCCTTTGTCTATCATATCAGATAGAGGTCCTCAGTTTACCTCTAATTTCTAGAAGTCATTTAAGAAAGGTCTTAGTACTCAAGTTAATCTCAGCACAACATTTCATCCACAAACGGATGGTCAGGCAGAGCATACCATTCAGACCTTAGAGGACATGTTGAGAGCTTGCGTGATAGGCTTCAAGGGTAGTTGGGATGATCACCTTTCTCTTATAGAGTTTGCCTACAATAATAGCTACCATTCCAGTATTCAGATGGCCACTTATGAGGCATTATATTGGCGTAGATGTGGATCTCCTATTGGTTGGTTTGAAGTAGGTGAAGTAGCCTTAATAGGAAGATATCGTCTATAAACACAATGACGAACATGTCGAGAAAATTTCGAAAAACCCTATTCATAAGGTCCATAAAAGTTGTCGGGTCATTTGTTAGACCAAATGACATCACATGGAACTCATAGTGCCCATACCTAGTTCGGAAAGCCGTTTTATGAATGTCAACCCCTCTCACCCTAAGTTGTTGATATCCCAAACGAGGGTCTAATTTGGAGAAAAAGTTAGCCCCTTGGAGTTGGTCAAATAAATCATCAATTCTAGGAAGTGGATACTTATTCTTTATAGTGACCTTGTTTAATTGACGATAATCAATACACATTCTAAGGGACCCATCTTTCTTCTTCACAAACAACACCGGAGCACCACATGGAGATATGGTTGGTTGAATAAAGCCCTTGTCTAACAAGTCCTTGAGTTGTGCCTTCAACTCTTTCAATTCGGCCGGAGCCATTCTATAAGGAGGGATAGATATGGGTTGTGTATCAGGTGAAAGATCAATACCAAAGTCTATTTCCCATTCGGGAGGAATGCTGGGAAAGTCATCGGGAAAGACATCCGAAAACTCCTTCACCACAGGGACCGTCTCTAAAGATGGGACTTTGGATTCAACATCCATAACCATAACAATGTGATAAATACACCCCTTTGAAATCATCTTCCTAGCTTTTAGATATGAAACGAATTGACCCCTAGGAATAGAATGCCCCCCTTTCCACTCTAAAACGGGCTCATTTGGAAATAGAAACTTTACTACCCGAGTTCTACAATCAATGGAAGCAAAACAAGCATGCAAACAATCCATGCCTAATATTACATCAAAATCAAGCATGTCTAATTCAACCAATCAACTAAAGTGACTCTATGAGACCAGGAGATTGGACACCTCCTATACACCTTTTTAGCTATAATTGAGTCATCAACCGATGTAGACACCGAAAAAGGTTCATCTAAAACATCGGGGAGTATTTCAAATTTCATAGCCACCAAAGGTATAACAAAAGACACAGTGGTAGCGGGGTCTAACAATGCATAAACATTAATAGAGAAGACTTGCAACATACCAGTTACGACATCGGGTGAAGTCTCTTGATCACTCCTCGATTGGAGAGTATAGAAGCGATTCTTCTTGGGAGCATCCGCATTAGAACCACATGTTTGAGCTTGTTTCATCTCCTTTCCATGAACTTTCAACATAGGGCAATCTCTCATAAGATGACCACTTTTCCCACAATGGTAACAACCATCTGTGCCAACAAGTCACTTACCCTCATGCCGCTTG
Organism: Solanum acaule; assembly: GCA_036250505.1. Lineage (NCBI taxonomy): Eukaryota > Viridiplantae > Streptophyta > Magnoliopsida > Solanales > Solanaceae > Solanum > Solanum acaule. Next base: position 22,324 of record JAJOOR010027936.1, read on the forward strand.
CCACATTTGGCACAAGTAGGTCTAGTCATAGAATATCCTCCATTATTACCTCCTTGAGGCTTAGGGTTAGACACCTTTTCCCTCTTGAACCTTGAAGCATTTGAAGAGTCTTGATTAGAAAACCTCTTCTTGAACCTTGGTTTGTCTTGAATTCCCAACTTACCCTTAGAAGAATTTTCCTCATCGGCCCTTGGCCTCTTCACTTCCCTATTCATCTTCTTGAGTTTAGTCTCTTCAAGTTGTTGGGCAAATATCATGAGTCTGGAGATGTCCATGTCTTTGTGGACCATTGCCGCCCGGCACTCTTCTTCAACCATACCAGACACCCCCGTCACAAACTTATTCATTCTAGCCCTAGGGTTAGCAACCATCGTCGGGGCAAACTTGGATAGTTGGGTGAACTTGAGAGAATAATCCTTCACGCTCATACTCCCTTGCCGGAGATTCATGAATTCAACCATCTTTTTCTCCCTCAACTCTAAGGGGAAAAACATATCAAGAAAAGCTTCCCTGAAATCCTCCCAATCAATGGGTGCCTCTCCTCTTGGCCTCTATTTCTTCCATTGTTCATACCAAATTTTAGTCACATCCTTGAGTTGGTAGGAAGCTAGCTCCGCCCTTTCTTCTGAAGACACTCCCCATGGCACTAAGTATCTTGCAAATTTCATCAATAAACCTTTGGGGGTCTTCTTCCACCTTGGAACCAAGGAACTCGGGGGGATTCATCCTAGAGAAGTCCCTTAACCTTGAAGCCACGTTAGTTGCATTTGGGTTCACACGGGGCCCAACTTCCATATTAACATAAGTCGTCATAGGTTGGGCTTGTGTAGTCGCGGCTTGAGCTTGAGTGGTTATAGCTTGGGTCATAGCTAGCAAAGCCGCCCTTATATCACCATCCACCAAAACTGGAGGATTCACCGGGACATGTTCACCTTGAGGAACTTGCTCAATTGGAGGAACTTGATTGCCTTGGGGAGGAACTCCCTCATTCACAATCTCCTCTTCAACTCTTCTTGCAGCTGTCCTTCTAGTATTCATATCCTATAAGCATAAGAGAAGCATTAGAAGAAAAGGGCTTTATGGAGTTAAGACTCTTAAGGCACGACTAATGAATCATGAAGAAAGTGAGAATTCCTAAGCATCTCATAGCCTCTTATTCATAAGTGTGGCGTGCTTCACACTCATGAACAAGATACTACTAGACCTGGTTAATGAGACATCAATCCTAAAAAAAAATTATCCCAAAATCTTATGCTCTGAAACCAAGTTTGTCACTAACCCAGGTCTACACCCCAAAAGTAACACGGCGTATTCGACCCTGAAGGGGTCTCATACTAGCCCTTAGCATGTACGTCATTGCACAAGACATCAAAATAATGCGAGAATTAAAACTTTCCACAATCAACGTCAAGTATTTTTCATAGAAGTAAAATAGGTAACTAGACCTTGTCTCATTTACCAACTAAGTACAATAAGGAAATCCAAATTAGGGAACTTAGCCCTTACAAATCAAATAGTCTCAAAATGAAGTACTTATAATGTCTACTAGATTATTACAAATGAAAAACATAAGCAACTTCAATATTGTGTCCTCGAATCTTGAGGACATACCAAGCCTTGGAGGAAATCAAATCCAAGCCTTCACTTCTTCCCAACAATAACTTACTTTCTGGAACCTACACTTAGTAGAAAAGTAAGAGAAATATGGGTTAGTACAATCAATTGCACTAAGTATGGAAACCATGCATAAAAGGACGTTTAGTGAAAACCATGCCATTTCAAGTTCAAAAGTCATAATGCACATTCAAGGAAATACATAGTCAATCCATGCCATAAGATAAAGAGATATTCATGCTCATGAGTAATCTCATACATAATCATATGGCATGTCATGCATATAAGAATTCACATAAGTTCATATCATAAGACACCACTCCTATAACCCCTTCATAAGTCCACTCATGCAATGTACATGTGAAGTACCATACCCCCACACATACCAAGCAATCCCATAAAGAAGTCACAATTGTAGTTCATAACATGTTCATAGTTCATGGTTCATGTTCATAGTCTTGTTCTCGTCCTGTTATTATACTTGCCATGTCTTTATACTTGTTCTTGTCATAATAGGACTGTAACCGACATAGACCATGTGAGCTACATGGAATCTGGTGTCATGAACCCACACCGAAAAAGGGGTTCTACTTGACTAAGGTAGAACAAACATGTTTAGCATCTAGGTGGATCCACTAAGCTAAGACCTACGGGGCACGTAGTTATGGGGATAGGGAGATTGCTTCTAGATAAACCCGGACTCTGACGCTAACGGGTTTCCATCTCATACTATCCACTCGGTGCTAAGCCTAATTCCCTCTTGGTAGTCATGATTAATCATTGCTTTTCATTCATGTATATGGAAGAATAAATAGCACTCAAACTATCTTGTGTCATGGTAGCTCATGGATTCTTTGGGTGAGTATAGCCTTTCAACCTTAGAATAATCATGCTTGTAAGTAAACCATTCATGTCATGTTTATAATGTGTTCATGAGAATTATCATTCAAGCAACACATCAAGCTTACCCTAACCATAGCTTACATTCATGTTCATGTCATAATGTACTTGAATCACATCTTGGGTTGTAGGAAAAAAGGGATCATGTCTCAACACTACAATTCATGTATCAAGTAAACACCTCCACCATAAGTGGATCAACAATTCATACATTGAATACTTATCACTTAGAATTTCTTCAATCATGGCCTTCAAGGCTAATGTCAACACAGAACCCTAATTCTTGAATTTAGAACATTAGATAGGGTAACATCATGATATAATAACCAATTCAATATAAACATGCTAATTTATCCACCTCTATTCATCCATCAACACATAATACGGTTTAGAATTGAGGAAGAAGGGGGAAACATGGGCCTTGTGGGGAATTGTTCAAAAACCATAACATTCCATGAATTCATCCACAAATCACCAAATACAACCATAAACAGTTATATTAGAACCATTGAAACGGTTTTAGAAAGTGACCCATGTTCTTGAGTGAAAATCCTAGAAGTTGGGGTGTTTAGAAATCTAATTTTGAGAGGACTCCTTGGGAAAAAGTTACCAAGGATGAAAAGCTTCCATACCTTAGTTAAATGCCTTAAAGAATTGATGAAGAAAGTGATGATCTTGGTGCCCTAGCTCGAATTTGGTCTAGGTCTTCAATGGTCTTTTTGAGAGGATTTGTCTATAGAGAGAGAGAGAGTTTTGTTTGTGAGATGGATTCTTTTAGTGAACGAGTTAAAGTCTTAGGGTTAGGGTCTTATTAGGTATTTATAGGTAGTTAATTAGTCCCCTAATCACCCCTCCTAACCCCTAAACTAATTACTAAACTAACCCCTAACTTCCAGCTAAAAACTCGCAGGACCTACGGATCCCCATCCACGGACCGTGGATGGGTTGACGCCTCGTCCTGTGCTTCAGTGGAATGGGTCAGTGACTCAAAATAGGAAGCCAAGCTTCCCCAGCCTATGTCCCAACCCACGCCCTAGACTCACAATCTGTGAACCAATCTACAGGCCGTGGTTTAGTCTCGTGAACCAAGCTGTCTTGACAGCTTTTGGGCAAATGTTGGGGTCCTCCTCAAGGACCCCTTGGGGGGGTTGTACCCGGACGTTTAACTCCTAAACATGTATTTATAAGTAGGAGAATCATTTTTACAAGTTTTAGTCCTCATACGACACTCTGAAACTTCACTACAAGACCCTAAAACAAACTAGTTCAATTCACTAGTTTCCAGACGTTATAGTCGTTTCTTGATGCTTATGCACTAACACTTTAATACTAAGTTAGTTACATTAGATTAGGTCTTAGATCTCTTATTTAAGCCTTTTCAAGCTACTAGACTCCATATTAGGCTCTAGCTTAGGTCATTAGATTTTTCCGGGGTGTTACAACCAATACCTACTGACCATCAGTCAAAAACCTTAGTTTTAAAACCTCTCTCTCGAGCAAGCCAAGAACACAAGGCTAGAACTGCATTTGCAACTACAATTCTTAAATTAAACCACAGTTAATGATTGAACTCACTTCTAAATAACATTTAAAATAACAATTAGCAATACCCATAAACTAAATAAGCCCATAATCACATAATCACACCCCAAGAATTGGGGTTCTAGCTAGACATCATAAAAAGGTAAAAACCATTACCAAATTGATTATCCATCAACTAGGTAAGAGTAGATTCAACCTTACAATGCTCCAATTCGAAGAATCTCAAAGACCCACTTACAATATCTCGAAAGTGAAAAGCCTTCAATTCTTCAAAGCTTAGGAAAAACTAGAGAAAACTTGTCTCAGTTCTCAAAATATGAACTATGATAGGATATTATGATATTAGATGCTAAACTAAATGTTCAAAAATGTATTTATAGTCGTCAAAAATATGATGTGAAGAGTCACTCGGTGAAGTAAGTCGGGCTCGATGAACCACTCGGCGAGTAGCCCTTTGGTCACTTTCATCGCCTTTCTGCCTTGGCATTCAGCATCCTCAAGGTCTGTAACTTTGGGTGATCCAGAACTACATCGCGGAAATATTCGGTGATCCATCAACTGCTTATTTCCATCACCAACTTGATTTCTTCCCTCAAGGTTTGGCACACTGGAACTTTAGGCGGTTAAATAGCCACTCGGCGATTCGCCGAGTGATCTTGGCGATCACCAGGCTGCCTTTCTTCATCCTTTCAGCCTATTTTGTTCCTTTTTGCTTATTAGTGTCCTTTCTTTGTTCCTTAATCCATATACCTGAAAATCAAAGATTTTACATCAATTATTGGCACAAAATAAGAATTTAAGGACACTAATTCTATATAAACAAAACCCTAAATGAGTCCAAATCTCGGACTCATCAATACTCTATGCTACATCTTCTCGTGATGTAGGTTCAGGTCCTCAGCATTCAGATCACGCATGGATCGATTCCCGATCTCCAGTTCAGCAGTATCAGTCGTGAGTCCTTAATCTTCGAGGACGAATGACATGCCTTTTACTCAGTCATTCTTGTTTTAGTTTGAGTTTTTCTAAAGTTAGCTAGGGCATGTCCCAACATCACTAGTAAGTTAGAGGCTTATTTCAGACATAGTTAGATTCAGTTTTAGTTTTGAGTTTGATCTTTCAGTTGGTATTGAACTCTCAGTTTTTATATATTTAGACTTAGAATGGGTATTCCCCATCATTTCACTTTATGTCATGTTAAAGCTTTCGCACAGTATTTCTATTTTCAGTTTATCTAGTATGCTTATGATATGCCAGCAAGGTTAGCTTGGGGTCACTCGTGATCCTAAGGCCCATGTTACGTCAAGGGGGTAGCTTCGAGGCGTGACAAAAGGTATGGGTTGAGTAGTAGGTGGATTTTGAATAATTTGAGTAAGGACTGGATGGACGGGAGGAAAATTCTGGAGACTGTTGGTGTTTAAATTTTGAGTAGTAGGTGACTTTTCGTGTGAGGGGTTAGCATTATATGGGTTAAGAGTTGTTTGGTTGATGGTGTGGGTTTTGTAATCGTAGCGATGGATGAATTGTTTGAAAAATATTCAGATGTTGAATTTGAAGTAGGAAAATGGAGTAGAGGTCTTTCATTGTTTAGAGTAGGTGTGTTTGCAATGATAACCAGATTTGTCAAATCTCGGGTCTATTCCATTTCAGCCCTCATTTCAGCAATCTGTTGGAAGAATTATGCAATCAACTTGTTTTGTTCAGCAATGATAGGGTTAATCACAGTAATTTTGGTCAAATTAGTGTTCTCGGCATTTTCAATCACTTTTTCTTTGCCTTTTGACAAACTTTGGCCATAGAAGGAATCTTTGGGGTCTTTAGACCTTGTGAAGTATGGATGTTCAACACAGATATACCCGATAAAGAATAATAACTCAAAAGACAAATGTGTTAGTCTGTGTTTATGGTAAATAATACAAAATATCACACACATGACTTGAAGCACATATGAGTTGCTTCACTTGAAGATTAACTAGCCACGAATATAGAAAAGTGAATAAATAAACAAGAATTTGTCTATTAGATTTGGGATTAGTGACAGAAAGGTTGACCTGCATTGACCAATATCCTTTTGTATTCTTTCATTGGCATACTTCTGATTTTCGATTGAGATGAAACTATAGTATCCTTGAAAGAGTGAAAGCATAGAATTTCTCAAAGATGGGGATCAAGACTTAAAAGACTACCTACGTATCTCATAAAAGAGAAGCTAGGTCCTACGTAGTTCTACTAGCCTGAATCTCTTTTTGATTTGAGATGGCAAATTGAACCCTTTTCCGAGATGAGAAAGTAAGATTTACAATTTGAATGTGAAGTTCATATTTTATTGTGAAACTAAAGACTCAAGGAGTATTTGGACACACTTCCGAAGTGACTTGATATTTATGCTTAGGGATTCTAGAAAATTGCCAACATAGTAGGCTAGAACGTCTTCAAATAAAGCAACATATTGTCACAAATTATAACACATAAACATATATTACGCATTCTAAAAAGATATGTGACCCTTTTATGCCAAGGGTAGGCCTAACGATTTGAAGGATGTATAACATCATTTCAAACATCTATTGCCCCTAAACCAAAATTTATACAAGTTCTATGAATAAACTGAATAGGGATATATAATAGGGGAAAGAGATACAAATAATCAGTCCCACGCAGGGGTAAAATCCTAAACTATGCTTCCATGGATGTTCTTTCGTCCTTGATTCTTGTCATCTCCTGATGTCCACACTTTTGGATGAAATGATAGCGTTATCCTTCTTCGACTCGAACAAGCTATTAAACTTCTACCACAAGAGACAATGGTTTTCCAAACAGCATATACGTCCTGCAAATTTAAACACATAAGTATGATTGACCATTAAGGCCGTGGGCCGTTTTGGACTCAAGATGGTCTTTTCAGGGTGGACTCAACAAAATCGGGGGCCTAAAGGCGAACCTAAAAGAGAGGCCCTAATATTTTGAGAAGAATTTTATTTCTTTAATCTCTTTAATAATTTTATTCTTAACTTCACTTGCCAATAAGTTTAATAATTCATTTTTATATTATGTTCAAGGTAATGACTATGAATTTCGCCATGCTTATTTTTAAAATATGTTCTTGCAGAGCTGGATTAAATTAATTAATCATTTCCATTGGACTTTAAAAATTACCGTTACTTTCTTGATAAATCTTTCCATTTGTTTCCCTAAATGCTAAATTATTTTTCCAAAGAGTTTTGATCAAGTCAGTAATTCTTGACAATCCATTTTTTCCTGCACAACTTTATCAATTGTTTTTTAATGCAAACTCATTTCTAAATAAATACACGAGCTCATATTATTAATAATATGTTCATTATTTACTTCATGGACTTTGAGTTTAGCACTTAGATTTCTCCACTCATTACTACCTTCACTAGCTAGATTATTATTAAAAATATTAGAAGTTGTGCTAAATAATTTACAACAGAAACAAAAAGTTTATCCAAATCTTTAGAGTAAATTAATCATTTTCTTTCATGCTTTTCTCTGTTTACCAATTTTTGAATATAGTGTGTTGTAGAAAAATGTTGTACGTATTTATCTTATGGAAAAATTATTTCAATCATTCTAAATAGTCCCTTTTCTACTAATAGATCTCTCAATTTTGTATCTACATTATTCCATTGACTTGATACAAAATAGAGAAAAGTAAGAGGGCGAGTATTACCTATTGTGGACCAGTGAACAAGGGCTTGCGGTCTCCGAATCACACGCAAACACGAACAACGCTTAGATTTGAGATTTTTGCAAAAAAGAGTTGAATGCTCAGAGCTTTAGAAAATTAAGCTAATGCAAAAAAAAAATATCAAACAGAGCAAGTCGTTGCTCATTGTGCAAGGGTGAATAAATTTTTTAAGGGAATCTCTGCAAAAGAAAATCGTCCCCCTAAAATTAATGAAATAGCAAATATTTATTGAAAATTTAAAGTTTCTAGGCTTAGCATTTGGGCGGGATTTGATTTTTGAATTTTAGTCGTTTGAATTCAGAATCTGTATTTGTGCTTATTCCTCAGAGATTTCAAAAGTATCTTGGATTCTTGTTGACCAAATTAAAGAGGAGAGATGCAAATGAGGAAGAGGAAGAAAAAGACGTCTGCCATTGTAGGAGAAAAAGATGAAAATTTCACCAAAACAAGGCTGGTAATCTATGTCCGTCGTTTGAACGTTGTTGTACTTTAATTAAAAGAGGAAACTATGAGAGAAAGGAATGGAACTGCTGCTGCTAATTGAGAAAATAGGGCTTAGAGCTTGAATAAGTTTGGGCTGAAAATTGAGGTCGATTTGGGCTGAAAATTAGAGCGAAATTGGGCTCATTTGGTGGGTTTAAGCCGGATTTCTTCGCCTCTTCCTTTCTCTCTTTATAATATTGGGCTTCTAACTTAAAAACAATACAAAATTTATCATATGATGACAATTAATAATTATAAGATAAAAAATATCAATATTACGGTTTTACACTAACATAAAATATGGATACAAAAATTATGAATTTATAGTTAATTAATAAGTACTAAACTTTTAAATAAAATGACAATAAATCTATTATTTAAGAAAAGAGATATAAAAATAAAATATGTAATTTTAAGGATCATCTTGATACACTATTAATTTAGAAGCTCAAAAATCTATCTATATATAATAGGAGAAGAAAAACAACATACGTGTCAGTGCCACAATTAATCTTGAAATTTTAATATTTTAAAATTAAATCTAAAAAAGAAATGACTTTTTTTAAAAAAAAAAAACACATGTTAGCAAATTCTATCACATTTTCACATTGCTAAAGAATAGGATTTGATTAACTAATAAGCAATTTATTTTAAGTTTTAAATTTTAAACTCAATTATCTATTTTTTTAAATACATTTAAAAAATAAAAACTACCTATTCAAACGAATTGAAACTTCCTTACCCTTTCAAAGGTCTAATTTAAAAATCTTTTAAATTAACCAAAAATAAATATGTCACGACCCGATTTATCAAGTCATGATGGCACCTACTATAACCCACCAGCAGGTAAGCCAACCCGTAACCCGAAACAACAAGTAATGGGTCTGAGGGTAGAAATTAAACAAGAGTAGGAAAATAACAATATAAACAGGCGAAAGCAA
>JAJOOR010027937.1:0-37710 GCA_036250505.1 Solanum acaule
AAGTAACCTCAAGACACCCTTGTGCAATACATGAATGGCATCCCATAATACCACTCACACTAAGCATATCTTTGAAGTCACTCTATTCATGCTTACTAATCATAGGTGTCATTCCTGACCTACTTCATAAAGACAAGGAACTATCAACTTAAGTCAATCATATCATAGAAGGAAACTATAGCAACAATTCAAGCTAAGCATACATCACATAAGAGGACACTTCATAAGTATCTTCAAGTCATACTTGTGCCATGTATGAATGGCATCCCATACTACCATTCACACTAAGTACTTACTTAGGCTATCTTACTCAATGCTTAGTATTTATCATACTAGACTATCAAAGAATACCACGCTACTAGGCTAGACCTAACTACCATGGTAAAACACACTATCATGCAAACCAAGCTATACAAGGAAGAGTACAAGTACCCCAACCTAGCTACCATGCAAACATTAAATATAATGAATGCTACCCTTAGGGAAGTATGAATCCTCAACCCTAAGCTACCCTTAGGAGAATATGGTGTCTCAATCCTAAGCTATCCTTAGGATAGTATAAATCCTTTATCCTAAGCTGCCATGAAGTGGTCTTGGCCTAACCAAGCCATGCTACCATAGAGGAATTCTAATAATGCTAGTCCAAGCTACCCTTAGGAGAGTGTAAATCCTCAATCCTAGGCTACCATGCCTATACTAATTCAAGGTACCATGAAAAGCATCCTACCATTGCTAATTAAAGCTAATCCTTAGGAGAGTATAATTCCTCAATCCCAAGCTACCATGAGAACTTAGAACCCAAGCTACTTAAGTCAAAATATTCATGAAGGGATCATATGTCACAACTTCAAGCTATTCTATTGTAATAAGCATGATTCATTTTAGGTGATTAACCTTTCAATCTAGAACCATTCTATGTGAGAAGACCTTTCACATTCTACATACATGCATTCATATAGTTCTAGGTAGGTCATGTGGGTAAAAATTTTCCACCACAACTCTATCTATTTTATATACCAATTTTATGCAATCTATCTCATCATATTAGACGTACTCTATAAGCCCTTAGCGATCAACATTATGACTTCAAGCCCTACTATCAAGCTTTACTCCACAATCATCATATAGACTAGATAACAAGACATATTAGTCACAAGACTTAGTCACAGGCAACTCTAGGCATAATTCATCGTAAAGTCCCAAATTCGATAACAACAATTTATGATCTATCATACACTCATAAATCTAGTATCAATTCATGATTTCATATTGCTATTCTTGAACAAGTTCTATACATGATGATAATTCTAGAAGATCTATCAAAAAACATCAATTCCTATTCACAAGGCATAAACCCACATACTTTGATTTCTAGGGTTAACAATGGAATTCACATAAATTCAACATAATATCATGAATCAAAACTAAATTATCCATAATAAGTATTATCCAAACAATTGGAATCATATGCAACTAAAACCCACACAATGGAAGAAACCCTAACTTAGATTGAGGTTCAAACTCTAGAACCCTAACTTAAGGCCCTAGTTTGGTCTACTAGTTTCCGGGGTGTTACATACTTACTTTTAAAGACATGGGTGTTTGCCTCTATGCCTAGCTTATAAAGGCTAATGGATATTTACCTCTTGCCTTACTTACTTAAGATTTTCGGTACTCGCCTCCACAATCACATCATATGACACGAGTACTCGCCTCCACATAATTTCAGAAGGATCATGGGTACTCGCCTCCATGTCCATTCATCAATATAAGAACGTAAGAACGTGGGGAATCACCTCATGTTCAATTCTAAGGAGTATGTGAAATCGCCACATATCCTTCAATATGGAGGTTAAGGGTAGTCGCCTCTAGCCACATTATTCTTTAAGCATTTTAATCTAGATTCATTTTAGGTGATCAATCCTTTCAACATAGAATAATTTAAGTGAGTAAGCCTTCCACATTAATTCAATCATGCTTAGCAATTCATTATGGAAAGTATCCCATTCACATCATATCATTAGCATTCAACAATTCATAGTCTAGGCTTTAATTTTAAAGCACTACATTTCATAATCAACATTTATGCTTCGTTCTCAAGCAATTCTAGTCACAATTCATCAATCCTATAAGGATATATATAACCCACAAAGTTTCCCTTCATGGCATTAACCTAATCATAACAATTCAACCCTAAAATCATACGATAAGCATGGGTACATGTAATTTCGTCCTAAATACATGCAATTCAATCAATTCAACCATAAACAATCATATTTCAACTATTTGAATCAACATTCATCACAACCCACAACATTGGAAGAAACCCTAACTAGAATTAGGTATTTAGACTTCATAATTGGGGAAATCAAGGGACTTCATGGGAGTAAGGATCCCATGGATGAAAAGCCATCATACTTAGTCACAAGGACAACCAAAATCTTGATGATTGGGAGACTTGTTCTTGACCTAGCTTCAACCTCCTTCTTCTACTTCCACCTTCTAGAGAGAGAATATTTGAGAGAGGTTTTGGGTTTTCTTTTTGGAATTGAGAGAATGACTTAATTGAGTGAGTTTAGGGGTCTAAAAATCATTATATACGTGGTCTAGTTTTAGGAAAAATGACACTACATTGATTTAATTAAAATTGGAAAAGACCCATTTACCCCTAAAATAACTACCCGAACCACAGAACCCCGACTGACAGACCGTGGATGGACCTATGGTTCGTCCTTCACATCTATGGGTCGGTGGTCAGAGACCTCCTCGACCTACGGTCCTTCGATTAACCTACGGTCTGTACTGGTGGTCCGTCACTAAGTTCAGAGATTTTACCAATTTTAGGCCTGAACCACAGACCCCCAACCACGGGTCGTGGTCTGACCTACGGTCCGTAGGTTAGGTCGTGGTCCTGGTTTTCCCAAATTTCCTGAGGTGCCTAACTATGGACCCTACCTACGGTCCGTGGTCCCAAACATGGTCTGTGGGTGGCCACTGTCGGTTGGAACCTGGAACTTTTCTAAACCTACAACTTTACCTCTTTTGAATTTGGGGTGTTACATTATCTCCCCCTTGGAATCATTCGTCCTCAAATGAGATTTTAGGCACATTTCTAGACGAAAAGACTCAAGACTAGCAGCCCATCATGCATGCAACTCATCTAAATGCACAAAATCGAGGAGGAAACATCAACTCCAAGCTGAACATACTCAAAGCATAATAAGGGAGTAGGAACTGCTTCTAACAACCCAATATGCATGAAATTTCAGATTTCTTACACTTAAGGAGGAACTACGTTCTCCAAACTCAAAAGAAATGCTCAACAAAATGCCATGGAGCCCAAATGAAATATATACACAAAGCACATATTCTAGGGGTGAATATCCTCTTAACTAAGGCATGCTCAATAACTCATCTCATGATGTCTATAAGCAATTCATACCCAATACTCAACAACATGAGGAAAAATCAACATAACAACTATTTCTTTCAAAATTTAAGTTTTTTCATGAACATGCAAATTTAAGGAAATCATGGCAACACATAAAACACACATGACTTAAAACAAAAGAAAATCAAGAGGAACTCACTACCTCAAGCTAGAATAGGAGGAAAAATATGAGGATACCGGGACATCATATCGGCTTCGGCCTCCCAAGTAGCACCCTCAACTAGATGGTTTCTCCATAACACTTTCATGTAGGAAACCTCTTTATTCCCAATCTCTTAGCTTGTCGGTCTAACATCGCAACCGGAACTTCTTCATAAAAAAGGTTCTTTTTTACTTCCAACCCTTCTAGGGGAATTATGGATGTCGAATCTCCAATGCACTTTTTCAACATTGAGACATGGAACACCGGATGCACCGACGCCAACTCATTTGCCCAATCTAACTCATATGCAACCTTTCTAATACGATTCAAAAATTGGTAGGGGCCTACAAAATGAGGAATAAGTTTCTCTTTCTTACCAAACCTCATCACACCCTTCATGGGTGAGATTCTCAAGTAAACCCAATCAAGCACATGGAATTGAAGGTCTCTCTTTCTAACATCCACATAAGACTGTTGTTGACTTTCAGCCGTTCTCAACCTCTCTCTTATGAGTCAAACTTTCTCAATAGCCTCATAAACTAACTAGGGTCCTATCAAAGCAACCTCACCCACTTCAAACCACCTGATAGGAGATCTAAACCTCCTACCATAAAGAGCCTCATACGGGGCAATACCAATACTCAAATGGTAGATATTATTATAGGCAAACTTTATCAAGGGCAAATGGTCATCCCAATTTCCCTTGATATCTATCACGCAAGCTCTTAACATTTCTTCCAATGTTTGGATTGTTCATTCCGCTTCCCTATCGGTTTGGGGGCGAAAATTTGTGCTAAGATTAACTTTCATGCCGAGAACCTTTTGGAAGGACTTCCAAAACTGTGAAATAAACTAAATACCTCTATCGCGATACTGAACAAGGGCACTCCGTGCAACCTTACCATCTCTCTCAAATAACACTTAGAAAAATCTTCTGCCATATAGGAAACCTTGATGAGAATGAAATGGGCCGACTTCGTCATTCGGTCAACAATAACCCAAATCGAATCATATTGATGTCTAGTACAGAGCAATCTCACTATTAATTCCATATTCATTTCCTCCCACTTCCAAGTAGGAATACTAATTTCTTGGGATAAACCTCCCAGTTTCTGACGCTTAACCTTCACTTGTTGGCAATGAGGACTCTTAGCCACAAATCCCGCAATATCCTTCTTCATTCCATTCCACCAATAAATCTCCCGCAAATCACGATACATCTTGGTAGCCCCCGGGTGAATAGAATACCAAGAGCTATGGGCTTTTAACAAGATCTGTTCCCTCAACTCATCGACATTCGGAACACACAAATGACCTTGGTACCTTAGAACACCATCTCCCCCTTAGGAGAAAGCCTCTACAGACTACTTTAGTACCACCACTTTCAATTCTACTAAGGTCAGATCAAGACATTGCTTTGCTTTAACATCGGCCATGAAAGATGATTCAAAACCATTATGGACCATAATACCACCCTTGGTGGAATCAACTAGTTGAACTCCCAATTGGGCCAACCTATGAACATCTTGAACAAACTCTTTTCTCTCATCATCATGTGCAACACTACCCATGGATAACCGACTAAGGGCATCCGCCACCACATTTGCTTTACCCTGTTGATAGAGAACACTCATATCATAATATTTCAATAACTCAAGCCATCTTATTTGGCGAAGATTTAGATATTTTTGGCTAAACACATATTGCAAACTTTTGTGGTCGGTGAAAACATCCACATGGACACAATACAAATAATGCATCCACATCTTTAAGGAAAATACAACCGCTGCTAATTCAAGATCATGGGTAGGATAGTTCTTCTTATGAACCTTTAGTTGCCTTGAAGCATAGGCAATCACCTTACAATTTTGCATAAGCACACATCCCAACCCAACTCTAGAGGCATCACAATACACAACAAAACCATGCGTCCCTTTCGATAAAGTCAACGCCAGAGCGAAAGTAATGTTATGCCATAATTTTACTAAATTTAGAAAAATCATTCTTTGAAATATTCTAAGTATACAACAATTTGAGAAAAATACTTAGAAAAGAGTTGGCACTAAATTTTTTAAAGAAATTAAGAAAACTTAAAAAGACTCTAACAGATTAAGTATTTAAAAATTTAGAGAAAATGGGTAAGAGGTCTCATTTACACTTGAAGAAGGTTTTTAAAGCATTTGAAGTTTCCACTAACACACGGTTATCCTACGACTTGGTTAGAATATATTTTGACTATTTTTGGAAAAACTATTCAAAACATAATTTATTATATTAACTTGAAAAATAGTTAAACAAAGAATAATTTTTTTATTTTTAATAAAAGGGAACCTTAATTGAAACATTTGAATTAAAGACAAGTGATTAGAATTTTAACAGAAACAAGATTAATTAACTTTTTTTTGACTCGTTTTTAAAAATTATAATTTGAACCAATTTGGTCAATTAAAGCATGAAAACTCTTTAAAATTAATTGAAGAATAAGTAAAAAGTTTTGACTAAATATATTCAATAAAATTATAAGAGTTGATAATTTTTTTTATTAAAATAAACTAACATAAAGAATATGGTTCGTCCTTTGGGGAATTCAATTAAGTTATTTAAAGTGTTTCAAGTTAGAGTCAATAAACAACAAACAATAAATAATCACAACTAAGTAATTTTAAGAGTAAAGGAGAAATTGAATTTGGGCCCTTTTGGGCCTAAATTCGCTATTGTCCAAAAGTGGGGTGCAATTTTGTGCTTTTGGCCCATTTCCAACGGTTTTTCTGCAGCATGTATATGTGTTGTATATCAGCTCCTTTGAACCTGTAAAATAGCTTCGTTTCACTGCATTTCAGCTTCTGGTACATCAACTTCTATTTCCGCTCCTTGGTCGACAAGGCATACTCAAAGAGAGAGAGTTTCGGCCTCCGTGGCCCATTCGGAATGCAGGGAAATACTTGGAAGGGAGTCCAATGGACTCAAACTGAGGGGGTTCATGCAAGAATAACTAAACAAAGGAAATGGAAATCAATGATATAAAGTCTAA
Organism: Solanum acaule; assembly: GCA_036250505.1. Classification (NCBI taxonomy): domain Eukaryota; kingdom Viridiplantae; phylum Streptophyta; class Magnoliopsida; order Solanales; family Solanaceae; genus Solanum; species Solanum acaule. The sequence goes on from JAJOOR010027937.1 coordinate 6,625, forward strand.
ATAACTTACAAAATCTTCTAATTTTTTTTTCTTAACGAAATCCAAATAAAACAACTTACGATCCTATAATTTTATTTAACAAGCACAATTCATCAATCCACACCATAATTCAATTTCTAGATGATGTCACAGTAGCTACATTCTATATTATACAAGGACAAAACCAATGACACTTAAGTTTACTTACAAAAAATTGACCACAAGCAGATGACCACATAAAAGTAATGTAGAGGATGAGTAGTGATTATGCATGATGCAAGTTAGGAATTAATGACTCGCCTGATAGAGTAAACGAAGAAGTCTAATAATTAATGATAGATATAACCATGTCATTGGAAAGAACCAAAATATTAGAAAGAACCAAGTGACTATTTAAAGCAAGCTATTGGCTTCTAATGAACTAATATAATTTGATGTGAGTATGATAAACTAATGAAATGAGAAAAGGGAGGTTTTAAATATATCATAATCAACACCTTAATTTTAACTTATACTAACAATAGGAATAGAAGACATGACAAGAATGAAACAAATATTAGGGAAATCACTAAAAACAACTATGTCCTAATTATACAAAGTCATGTTGCTATCTTGAACAAATGTTGCATATTCTGGAAAGAAGAACAATACACATACTCAAAGGATTTTCTTTTTATTTCCACCATTTTTTCATTCTCAATTAAAGCAACAACAAGAAGTAAGCATAAAAATTAGCTATAGAAGTATCCTAATTCACCATTACAGCACTAATAAAGTTCAAACGAAAAGAAAACAACACAAATACATAACCACTTTACCAAACAGAGAACAAATTAACAAAATAAAAAAAATGAGATAAGAAAAGATAGAGAGTTACCTTTTTCGGGGCAACGACTAGGATGAAACAAGCTTAACAACGAAGCTTTCACACCACGAATGAAAACTTCCGATGAGCCTTGCAAGTGGTGAGCAAAATTTAGGTGTAAATCTTATGTGACTTTTAGTAAGCTGTGATTCTTTTGTATGTAAATTCTTTCCCTCAAAATCTAATTTAAAAGCCTCTAATATTGAAAGAAAAGAATTTATATAGAAGAAAACTAGGGACGATTTGGGGAGAGATCAGTTGTATAATTTCAAGAGAAAATTTCAAATTTTCTTTCCTCTTTTCCAAGACTAACCGTGAAAGATGGGAAAAAGTTGTGACTTCCGCGAAAGGGGGGGAGGCAAGGGAACATGAGGGTGAGCACTGTTGCAGGCGAGCTTGCTGTTGCAGAAAAAGGAGGACGACACGGCTTTTTTTGGATTTGCCAAATTCATGTGACCGATCATTGTTCATTGTGATGAAGAAGACATTGGGGGGCCTGGGTGTCGCTGTACGGTATTGGCGTGCTTCTTTTTCTGGTTCTTCGCATTGGTGAAGAAGAAGCGTATAGGGGTTGGTGGAGTTGGTCGCGTGTATACATACTGTTGTACGTATTATTGTTCTGGGATGTTGGTTGGAAAGAGAATTGAGGTTTGTTTTGTTGAGTTTGGGCCGGGTTTTCTGAAATTAGGAATGGGCTGGGAAAATTGGAGAATTGGAGAATGTATAAGCTATTGGATTAGCCCAAAAATTGGTCTTTTGAAACGAGTTGAAGAAAATGGTTAGGTTTTATATTGAGGATTTGGCCAATTGATTGCAATTATAGCTAATTAGATTTAAGAAGTTAACCGAATTGAGTTTGCTTGCGAATTCGGCTAAAATTTAAATAGGATGAATTAATATAATTAATTTACGAGCTTCTCAATCTTAACAAAATAAAATAATTAATTCAATTGTAAACTAATGATTCAAAATTATAACCATAATTTAAATTAAACTAAATTAGTAAAATATTTACTAAAAAAATAAAATCCTTTTTGAGGTGATTTTCAAATATTCATAAAATGTAATAAATATATACAAAATCATATAGAATACATATATTAGTTTAAAAATCATAAAGATGACGGGATTACTTAAAATGACTTGGAAAATATTTTAAATTTTATAAAGTCAATTATTTCAAATCGTTGGAAATTTTAGAAAGCTCGATGATTAATTTATATTGTGGAGGGCCAAAATTGGGTGTCAACAAGTAAGTCTATCTTTAAGCTCTTGGAAACTTTTCTCACAAGTTTTGGACCATATGAACTTGGACTTATTTTGAGTCAACGCCGTCAAAGGAGAATCAATGGAGGAGAACCCCTTAACAAACCTTCTACAGTAACCGCCCAAACCCAAGAAACTTCTAATGTTTGTCGGTGATAGAGGTCTAAGCCAACTCTTGACCACATCCGTCTTACTAGGATCTACCTCAATATCCTTACTTGAAACAATGTGGCCTAGAAAAGCCACGGACCTTAGCCAAAACTCACATTTGCTAAACATAGCAAAAAATTGTCTTTTCTTAAGGATTTGCAACACAATCCTCAATTGATTAATGTGATCATCCTCACTCCATGAATAAATCAAAATATCATCAATGAATACAATCACAAACATATCAAGGTAATGTCTAAACACCCTATTTATCAAGTCCATGAATGCTGTCGGAGCATTAGTCAAACCAAAGGACATCACCAAAAACTCATAATCACCATATCGGGTTCTAAAAGCCGTTTTCGGAATATATTCTTCTTTCACCCTCAATTGGTGATAACCCGACTGTAGATCAATTTTGGTGAAATAACTTGCCCCTTGAAGTTGATCAAATAAGTCATATATTCTTGGAAGAGGATACTTGTTCTTGATGGTTACCTTGTTCAACTGCTGATAATCAATACACATACAGAGTGAACCATCTTTTTTCTTAAAAAACAATACCGGAGCACCCATGGAGAGATATTTGGTCAGATGAACCCCTTATCCAATAAGTCCTTTAACTGATCCTTCAACTCCTTAAGTTCCACCTGAGCCATTCTATAAGGAGGAATAGAGATAGGTTGGGTATCGGGGAAAAGGTCAATCCCAAAGTCTATTTCTCTTTCGGAAGGAATACTGGGTATATCATCGGGAAAAACTTCCGGAAACTCTCTTACAATTGGGAACGACTCAAGAATAGGAGTTTTAGACTCCACATCCCTCACCCTCGCTCTATGGTAGACACAACCCATTGAGATCATTTTCCTAGCTTTTAGGTAAGAAACAAATTGACCTCTAGGCATAGAATTTCCCCTCTTCCACTCTAGGATAGGCTCATTTGGGAATTGAAATTTGACTACCCGAGTTCTACAATCTATAGAGGCATAACATGAATTCAACCAATCCATCCCAAGGATGACATCAAAATCTATCATGTCAAGTTCTACCAAATCCACCAAAGTAACTCTCTGGGACAAGGAAATGAGACATCTTCTATAAACCCTCTTAGCCACCATAGAATCACCAACAGGGGTAGAGATAGAAAAAGGTTCTAACAATACATCGGGAAGCATATCAAATCTCATGGATACATAGGGAGTCACAAAGGACAAAGTAGCACCTAGATCAAGAAAATCATACACATCTATTTGGAAACTTTTTACATACCAGTCACCACATCCGAGGAGCTCTCTTGATCACCTCTAGTTTGGAGAGCATAGAAACGGTTTTGCTTAGGAGCATTCCCACCCAAACCACCTAGACCGAATGAAGGATAGGGTTGAGCCCTTCGACGACCGTCTCCATCATTCTTAACAACCGAAGGACAATTCCTTAGTTTGTGATCCATTTTCCGACATCCAAAGCAAGCATTGGACCCCGCTAAGAACTTTCGTTCATGATTTCTCCCACATTTAGCACACGTAGGCGTTGGAGGCCTATTACCATCTCCTTGAGGTTTTGGGTTAGACACCCTCTCATTATTAGGCCTTGAAGGAGCAATAGAAGAACCTGGCCCAGAGAACTTTTGATGAAACCTTGAACGACCCCGACCACCAGACCTAGAATGTGAGTAGTTACCATCATCCACCCTTGCTCTCTTTGCCTATCAAAATCTTTCCTAGAGCTTTTGTTCCTCAATTTGTTGGCCATGCACCATAAGGCGAGAAATGTCCATGTCATGGACAAGCATAGCGGTGTGGCACTCTTTGACTACCATGTTAGACACCCCCGACACAAACTTACTCATCTTGGCCATACGATCCACCAAAATGGAAGGAGCATAATTGGATAGTTGAGTGAACCTCAAAGCGTATTCTCTTACACTAATATTTCCTTGCTTAAGGTTTATGAACTCAATTACCTTGGCCTCTCTCATCTCTAGAGGGAAGAATCTGTCAAGAAATGCACTTTTGAACCTTTCCCATTCAATGGGACCCTCTTCCACCGGCCTTGCCTCTTTCCACTGATTGAAGAAAATATGAGCAACCCCTTTGAGTTGGTAAGCGGATAGTTCCTCCTTCTCTAATGGAGTCACACCCATAATAGAAAGTACCTTGTAGACCTCATCAATAAACTCTTGAGGATTTTCCTCAACTTTGGAGCCATAAAATTTCGGAGGGTTAATTCTTGTAAAATCCCTCACTCTTGACGCCGCCATACCCACACTTGGGTTCACAAGGACTACAACCTCTCTATTGGATTGTGCCATCACAGCTTGAGCCAACACATAGAACGCCGACCTAAATTCCGCATTTGTCACATTCTTATTGAATGGGTCAATCGAATCTTGAGGAGGAGCTTGGGGAGGAACCTAAGGAGCAACCTCTCGATCAACATTGTCTCCCTCCGTCCTTCTAGCATTAGCCCTTCTAGTATTTGTATCCTAAAAACCATCAGGCACTGATTAGGATAAAGACTTATAAAGTTAAGCTCCAAGGCACAATTTAGAGAAAGGAAGAAGTGAAGTTTCCTAAACATCTAATAGCCTGTCATTCATAAATATGGCGCGCTTCACACTTATGAACAAGAATCTACTAGACGTGCTTTGAGACATCCTAGAACCAGTTTAAACCTTGTGTGTTGATTACCAAGTGTGTCATGACTCAGGGGTACCCACTAGATGTAAGAAGGCGTATAAGACCCTGAGAGGCCTCCTACAAGCCACTTAGCATATCATAACATAAAGTAATAGAAAAGGTGCATAAAATTAACACATTTCAACCAATCAAATTAAAGTCTTTCATAAAACGAGCGGAAGTCTAACAATATTGTCTCAAACCATCTAACATAAGAAGATAAATCTTGGGACGCAGCCTATACTATAGTTCCAAACTTGAAAAGAAATACATAAAAGAGAAAGGGTGATCCAATCCTCAAATATAATGAGGACTCACCAAAGCTTCACTTCCTTGATCAACTAAGAACCTAGCCATAAGTGTGTGAATCTGGAGCGCCGGACCCTACATTTGATAAGAATGTAGGCAAGAGTATGCAATAGTACAAGAATGTACTAAATATGATATCTTGCATAAATAACATAAACATAAGCATTAGTCATCATAAGGCATAAGACATAGGAATAATCATGACATAATAAGCATCATAACGAAAAAGGAATTCTCCCTTAAGTAACCTCACTTAACCATAGCCAAGACTTAGGTCTTCCACCTCTAGTAAAGCTCACATCATGGAAGACATATGTAGAAACACTAAAAGTAAATCAACTTCATAATGTAATCACATCAATTATACTTACTTTTAAAGACATGGGTGTTAACCTCTATGCCTAGCTCATAAAGGCTAATGAGTATTCGCCTCTTGCCTTACCTACCTTAAGATTATAGGTACTCGCCTCCACAATCACATCATATGACACGGTTACTCGCCTTCACATCATTTCAGAAGGATCATGGGTACTCTCCTCCATGTTCATTCATCAAAATAAGAACGTGGGGAATCACCTCTTGTTCAATTCTAAAAAGTATAGGAAATCACCACATTTCCTTCAATATGGAGGTCAAGGGTAGTCTCAACATTCTTTAAGAATTTTAGTCTAGATTCATTTTAGGTGAGCAATCCTTTCAACCTAGAATCATTTGAGTTATTAAACATTTCACATTCATTCAATTATGCTTAGCAATTCATTATGGGAAGTATCCCTACCACATTATATAATTAACATTCAACAATTCATGATAGTCTACGCTTTACTCTTAAAGCACTACATCTCATAATCAACATTTATGCTTCGTTCTTAAATTCTAGTCACAATTCATCTATCCTATAAGGATATATCTAACCCACAAAGTTTCCCTTCATGGCATCAACCCAATCATAGCAATTCAACCATAAAAATGATAGGATAAGCATGGGTACATGTAATTTCATCCTAAATACATGCAATTCTATCAATTCAATCATAAAAAATCATATTCTAACTATTTGGATAAACATTCATGACAACCCACAACACTGAAAGAAACCCTAACTAGAATTGGGGATTTAGAATTCACAATTGGGGAAATCAAGGGACCCCATGGGAGGAAGGATCCCATGGATGGAAAGCCATCATATCTTAGTCACAAGGCCAACCAAAAGCTTGAAGATTGCGAGACTTGTTCTTGACTTAGCTTCAACCTCCTTCTTCTTCTTCGTCCATCTTCTAGAGAGAAAATATTTGAGAGAGGTTTTGGGTTTTCTTTGGGAATTGAGAGAATTACTTAATTGAGTGAGTTTAGGTGTCTAAAATCCTTATATAGGTGGTCTAGTTTTAGGCAAAAAGACACCACATTGATTTAATTAAAACCAAAAAAGACCCATATACCCCTAAAATAACTATTAATCACGAACCACGGAACCCCAATCGACGGACCGTGGATTGACCTACGATCCGTCCTGCACAACCGTGGGTTGCTGGTCATAGACCTGATTTTCAGGAACTCGACCTATGACCCTTCGACCGAAGAATCGTCAACTGACCTACGGTCTGTCTTGGTGGTCCGTCACTAAGTTCAGAAATTTTGCCAATTTTGGGCCTGAACCACAGACTCTTAACCACGGGCTATGGTCTGACTTATGGTCCGTAGGTTAGGCCGTGGTCCTCATTTGCCCATATTTCCTGAGGTCCCCAACCACGGACCGTACCTACGGTCCTTTACCTCTTTTGAATCTGGAGTGTTACAGAGCCCTCCATTGATGTATCTCTCAAAGATGCCTCCACACTAGTCTGCACCATCCTTCATGGGAGTCCCTTCTACATTCGTCTTCTCTATCAATGGTACCCTAGAACGCGGTACAACTCTGTGATCAATACTGGAAACGGGAGAGAAGTCTCACTTTGCTTGGCCCTCATGTCCATCTCCTTCTCAATAATCAGGCTGAGATTTAGTCTATCTCGGTCCATGATACAACACAACAAAGAAGCCTTCAGGTGCTAGAGTACTGACTTATTCTGTGACGGCATCGAGGTGCTACTGATAAACCTTAACCAGTATCTGGTAGGCACGTTCAGATCCTTCTTCTTGATCAGTACACCCGCCTCAATCCAATGTGGTGTAATATCAAAGATCAACAGAGACAGCCAACCCTTTAAGTCATCCAGGGTAATCTTGTGTATCCGATCCACAAGGTAGTCACGTTTATGGAGCACCCTATCACCTCATTGATGTCGGTGATGCTGCATTTTACTCTCTTTCCACGTACCACCACATGGTCAACTGGGGTAAAAGATATGGCCTTTTTCTTCCCCTTCAGCACCAACATCCCGTACTCGGCATAGAACTCTCGAACCTAGGAAGGAATGTAGGAGCCGGGCTTGGTGAAGATCTCGAATTTGGGGAATTTGATAGTGTTAAACACCTCAGGATATCTGTCTACTACACCATTTGTAAATAATCTCTTCTCCTCCAGAATTGTCCTTAATCTCGCGACCTTCAATCTTCTCAATGATTGGGGAGGGTGCCTGAACTGGTGGCATCGGAGGTATCTGCTCGACAGTCCAAACCAGAGGTGGAGGAGGCGTAGAAAACACTGAGATCTTGGTTGGATCATTTATTAAGTTGGAGCGCAGCTCCGCTCTCTTGGTCTGTAGGGTCTGATCATCCTTTGGCTCCGATACAGAGACTGGCGATCTAGCCCCCGAGTTGCCCTCACTTTCTGATTCATTTGTAGTGAGGTGGGTGGCATAGATTCCCATGCTATCATAGCTCTCCTCCGTAGGCATTGGCTCAGCTGGCCCCTTTCCTTTGCCCACATAAATAAAATTAAACACATATTCTATGCAATTAAGCCCAGACCTATATCATAAATGACCTCGGGTACTCAAACTTCTCCTGATTTGTCCAAAATTTACCAATCGACGTCTTTTACCCTTAAGAATGACGTCACCCGCTCTATCATTGGGCAAAATTAGTTGATCGAAGCAATTGGGTTACTCAGACTTCACCCACACCAGACCCAACAAATTAACAAAACAACCCACAATTTTAATCATTCACACACACGGGATTCAATAATTATAGGTCAACATATGCATAAACAGAGTACGAGAAGGGAAAAACTACCAATGATCATCCAAACAACTAACATTATGCAAATAATTCAATAGGGATACTATCATGCATTTGAAACGACAAAGATTTAAGGCGGGGTTCGGATCACCAACCTCAAGATCAAATAAAAGTGTTAGGCTATAGAATCGACAAGCAACAATGCATGAAATCTTCCTCCGAGTAATTGATCCCCACGCAAAATGCAAGTTAAAAACAAGTAGTAAAATTTATAAATGTAGTTTAAAGAGTGCAAAGGTCGGAAAATGTGAACTAAAGGATGTTTTTGAATTTAAAATGGTTCTGGCCTTGTGACCCTTCAGTTACCGCGCAAGTCGGTGACACTCTCTTATGTCACCGACCATTAGGCGATGCGCCGAATGACTCTTTTGACCACCGAATCTTATAGAAACTTCAGCCCTTTAGTTGGTCCAAATGGTGATCTAGATCAGGCACATCGACCTGTTTGGCGAGTTGCTGATTGATGCCTTAGCTCGCCTAATTCCTCCTCTTCCTAAAAAAATCAAATTTTCAACCTGCACATTCAACAAGCATTATTCACACAACAATATTAAAAGATCAAAAACTTGGGCTGCCTCCCAAGAAGCGCCTTATTTAATGTCGTGGCACGACGAAGATACACATTCACTATTCATTCTTTGGGTTAAGAAAGGTATTACTTTGTAGACCCCCTTTTTTCCTTGAGTTTAATTGGGATGAGATTTGGCCCATCTGCATTTCCAGCTTCTCAATGGACACTAATTGGGAAGTAACCGTCTGGTTGAGAGATGGGACATCTTCCTTCATTTCTTTAAGCACTTTGTCTGATCCTTCCACATTGTTGAGAATACATGGTAGATATCCTCAGTGTAGAAATTTTCAGGATCAACCCTTTGCTCTTTTGGCTTTTGACGCTCATGCGGGGGTACATAGTGATCCTTGTCACCATCCCGCTCTCTCCAGTTTGTACCATGGTCACACCATTCCCTATCACGATCTCTCTAACCATCATCACACTCTCTGTTCCAACCTTGGTTCCCACCTGGCCTTGGATAGTTCGGACGGAAACCTCCTTTTTGATTTTCCAGAAAATGCACTTCCTCATTGTACAACGCCTCAAAGTGTGCATCATCATGATTCACTCCACTAACTCCAACAACATTCACAACCTTAGAACTACTACCCATGACAAGTTTTAACAATAAATCCATTTGGGTCATCATCTTGGACTTGTATTCATCCTGCTCTTGGTTTTTTTCAAATTGTTCCTTTGTCATCCTGAAGTTAAAATGAGACACTTGATCTTCTCTAGTGTACCAAGCACGGTTAATTTTTGTCATCCCATCAAGAAGATTGGATGTTATTTCAAACGATTGTTGCATAATTCCCCCTTGGACAAGCTGGTTAGCCAAACCCTTGTTGACTGAATTTGGACTCTGGTAGAAATATTGTAACAACACGTTGTTCGGGAGTCCGTTAGTTGGATATTGGAGCAACAACTTATGAAATCTCAACCACATCTAATGAATTGGTTCACCATCCAATGGTTTGAAGCCCTGAATATTATCTCTCAATGCCATTATCTTCGAGGAAGGAAAAATCTTATATAGAACACATCAGTGAGCTCGTCCTAAGAAGTAATGGAGTCCCTTGGTAAGTCGGCTAACCACTTTGTTGCCTCCCCCATCAGATAAAAAGGGAATAAACGAAGTCGAACCGATTCCGTGGAGATATTCTTGAAAGAAAACAAACCACACATATACACAAAGTTACAGATGTGGTCAAGAGGATCCTCCATAGCTAGACCTCCAAACAAATCATTCATTTGCAATAGCTGCAACATAGTACTAGTCACATAAAACACCACATTTCCCACAACCGGAGGCAAGAGAATAGCACTTGCGCTTCCCACCGATCTGCATTGACATCATGTAAGCTACCAATGTCATCATGGTGTCCAAGTTGGCTAGCATTTCTCCTGTTAACACTCATTTCGTCACATGTTCAAGAGTAGCAAAAGACAAACAAAAGTAAGTTGATTCAACTAAAACAAGACTAGTTCACAACTAAACTTAACTAAAAGAATTCTAAACATCACTCCCTGGCCGCGGCACCATTTTTGATAACGCTCAGCTACACTTAATCCAATTCTAAGTGTAGGAAGTCGCAATCAAGTATAAACCGAATGAAGAGTTAGGGTCGATCCCACAATGAGTGATACAATAGAGAATTCAATTACGAAGAAAAGGCGTATTCTAATCGTTTGTAGAAGTAGACATTATCAAAACAATCAAAGTAAATTTACAGGGGTTTGACAACTAGTGTCAATTGAGGGGATTAGCGTGAACGATTAACAACTACGAAAATAGGAGAGCAATCAAATAGAGAGGGGTCCTTGGGGATGTGATCGATTAAATGCCAATTTGACTTTATGGGTGATTAATATATACAAAAATACGTTGAATCTTACTGGGTAGGCTATACTTTAGATGTAATAGCCATCTCTTGATCAACTACAATGAATCAAGTGAGTTCTCTCAAACCTCAACAAGCATAATATTATGAGCAGCCCAAAACCTTAATTAATCTACTCTCTCGAGCTAGATTAGTAGGATCGAATTCAGATTCACTTTCTCAAGCTGAATCTACAATAACCCAATCACTACAAATATCAATTGATAGTATTAATCCCAAAACCACTTTATCAAACAAGCTTTGAATACTAAGTTAGAACTGTATTTGCAACTATAATTAATAAATGAAAACTCAACTATCAATTAAATCCACTTCAAATCAACATTTAATTTAGTAAATACTGACAACCATAAGCTAATCCAAACATATAATCACATAATCCACCCCTAAGAATGGGGTTTTTAGCCAAACATTACAATAAGCAAGAAAATGTTACTAACTATGTTCTCCATCAGTTTGAGTAACAATTTGCCAGTCTTCACAATGCTCCAAATTAAGTCAAAATCAAAACCCAACTCTAAATTACCCCTATAAAGACTAAGAACAATGTTTTGAGTGTTCTAGATCAAAAACCTAGAGTTAGAATGTGTGAGAACTGTGGAACTCCTTTTCATCTTTTAAAAATCACGTTTATACTCTTACATATTTTTAGCTTTTTGAACCAATCAATGCAGTAAGGCGAGCATCGTCGACCAAGTCGTTGATGTTGTAAATGACTTCTTCCATCACATCTTGCCTTGACTCTTCACCGTTCACCTTCTGTAACTTTAGGCGATCGCCAATCAATTCGGCGCTTTGCCGAGTAGCACAATTCATCATCGAGTAGGCTTCTTCCTAGGGCTTGCTTTCTGGAACTTTTGGCGAGCTGAAGAACCACTCGGCTATTGTAACAACCCTAAAAATGAAATATGATAAACTAGAGCTAGGTATGTGTTTTGGAAGTTTGTAACATGGTAAAATGATGAGTTTTGTCTTTTAAAGTTTAGTTTGAAGATTTTTGAGATCAAATGTCAAGGGACGACCATGACATTCGAAAACTAGTCATTTGGTGCTAGTATGTTCTAGTGTGTTGTCATTGAAGTTGGTGTGTTGTTTGAGGTCTAAAACTTGTAGAAGTGACCCTAGTAATTAGATTGACATGTGTAGGAGTTAAACGTCCGGGTACGACTCCCCAAGAACCACCTTAAGAGTCCTTGAGGAGGACCCTAAGTTAAAACCCCCAAGCTGCCTAAAGTGGGTGATCTACGGCCATGACTTACGGCCAGTAGGTCCACTTACGCTCAGTAAGTCTGCTCCGTAAGTCAAGATTTAGCCTAGGGAGCCTTATCTCCCTTATCCAAGTCTCTGAACAATAGTACGAACCCATAAAATGGTCCGTCACTCCACCTATGATCCGTAGGTGGAGGTTTCGTAAGTCTCACCTATTTTGCTGATGCAAGTCGGCCAAGCCAAGGGTGGTTTGGTAAATTCCACCCTTGCCCAATTAAATACTTGGATGGTTATTTTATGTATTTTTAGGTATTTTAAGTATGTTAAAACAATTAAACCTCCATTTAGAATTCATTCTTCAAATAAAAACCCTTCCCTTCCAAAAAGGTTCTCTCTAGAACTCCATTGAAGGTCAAGGTGAAGATCAAGCTAGGGCTGTGGATTTTCAAGGGTTTCTTCTTCAATTTTGTTTGGGTTCATCAAGTTTAAGGTATGGTGATCCTTTATCTAGGGAAAGCTTCAACCTAGAGTCAATTTCAAAATAGTTTTCAAGGTTTTCAAAGATATGAAAAACCCCAATTCTTACTCAAACTCATGGGTTCTTGCATCAAACGATTTCAATTGATAAAGTATGATTATATTGATTGTTAATTGATGATTTTAAGATGAAAAACTTTATTAATCCATCATATCTCTAAATCCCTAAATTTGGCTTATGAACTGGGTTTTATGATTATGATTGGATGTTGATGGAATTATGCTTAGATTGAAGTGTATTATTGATTCTATTGATACTTATACCAATTTATGGTGAATTGTTGGAGAATTGAGTAATGGTGATTATGGCTTTGAAGAATGGTAAGTTGACCTAACTTCATGTTATAGTAGACTTGTTCTTGTATGGATTGATCCACCTATGGTGGAGGTGCTTATATATATTGAATGTGTTGTGATTATGGCCATGAAGGCATTATATTGTCAATTGAAGTGTTATTATGTTATAGTATACATGGTTGTATAATGTGAAGGTGTTTATGTGATCTCAATGATGATCTTGTATGTAGTATTATTGCATTGTGATGGAAAGTATGTTTTCTCTTATGATCATGTATGAGGTTGATCTAATGTGAAAGGCCCTCTTAGTATTGTAATGTAATCCTGCACATTGATTTGGTAGGCCTAGGGCATCCTCCTCCTTGTGTAATTGAATGTGATGTGATGAATGTATCTTAGGACCGGTAGACCAAATATGGTATCCCCTCCATGAAGTGTGATTGATGTCATGAATTGGTAGACCTAGTATAGCTGCCCTTTTATGAATGAATGAGTAATGACCTTGAATCGGTAGACCCAATGTAGAAGGCACACTTCTTGGAAAGTCATGAGCTATCCTTAATGTACCTTGAATCGGAAGACCTAGTGAAAGGACCCTTTCTTGTGTAATGTACTTTGGGTCGGTAGACCTAGTATTGGTAGCCCTCTCAAGTACAATGAATGTGAATGAAATACTCTATGGGAATGAAGGCTAAGCACCGAGTGGATAGGGTTAGATGGAAACTCTCCCAATGATAGGCTATAGCTCCAATGAACATCTTCCTACCCCAGAATTATGTGCCCACATAGGAGATATATTAGCTAGTGGTTTACACCAACGCTATAATATCATCTAGTTCTACCTTAGGCAAGTAGAACACTGGATTCCATGTCTAGCTCTCATGGTCTATGCCGGTTAATGCATATTCCCATCATTTGGGATGTGCACTCTTGTTATTGAATAGGCTCTACAATGTGTAGGTAGTAGTATGGGATGCTATCTACACATAGCAAGAGTAGGCTTTGAAGATACTAAAGTGATTTCACTAAGCCTTAATGGCTAATGAGTGAAAGTCCTCTAAAGGAATGAATGTGTCCTAAATGGCTTAATGAAGATGTTGACTTATTGTCTAAATGAAATGATGAATAAGTTATATTGATGAAATGATTTCTTAGAATGTTGTGTATAAATGGAAAGGTTCTTGTCTATTGTAATCTTGAGGAATACCTAGGTGTGGTATGAAGAGGTTGTATGGGCGGCCGCTTCATGTATTACTTAGGTGTGCCTTAGGGTAACTTTAGATATAGGTCCTAAGAGGTTGAATGGCTTATTAATATATGTACTTATGGGTTATATGTAGTTCTTGCCTAAATGTGATGTATGAGACTTTATATATTGAATGTGATGATTATTATGCCTTAGTATCATGTTATGAAGATTTTATCAAAAATGGCATACAAGTATGAATTGAACTCAAATGTCCTTTTTAGTATGTTTTGCATGGTCATCATACTAAGTACTTAATTTTGCTAAGCCCATTCTTTATTTTCTACAAAGTGTAGGTGTGGGGAAGTGATTGATCTAGCCTAGAGTCGAAGCTTGGGATTAGAAGTTCTCTCAAGACCTATCTTGGTATGTCCTCGTATTTTTGAGGACAAGGATTCTATGTTTCTAGTTTTGTATTGAGACGCTTTGTATTGGACTTTAGTATTTTCGATTGTAAAGGGCCGTGACCCTATCTTGTTAAAGTTTGTCTTAAGATGGCCATGTGAGACTTAGTGTTTCCACTGCTTTATGAAAGTGTTTTGAATAGTTTGGTTTTGAATAAAGTTTTTAATTCTGTACTATTTTCTATAGTCTATGCAATGAATGAGCTAAGAGGCTTGTATTAGACCTTTTCTAGGTCGAGTACGCCGTGTTGCGACTTGGGGGTGCTCTCGGGTAGTGACAAACTTGGTATCAGAGCATAAGGTTTTGGAAATGGTTTTTAGGTTCAAAGTCTCACAAGCCACGTCTAGTAGAGTCTTGTTCATCGGTGTGACTTGCGACACATCTATGAGTGAGAGGCTATAGGACGATAGAAGTTAAATTTCTTTCATATTCTTGACTTCGTGCCTTAGAGTGTGGTATTATAAGTATCATTTTCCTAGTCCTCTCTCATGTGTTTATAGGATATGAATACAAGGGCTATCCCTAGGAGAGCGGAAGAGGAGAATGTGGATGGAGGAGTTCGTCCCCAAGTCTTCAAGGTGACCAAGTTCCAATAGGTAATCAAGAGAATGAAGTTCCGATGGTTCCCCCGGAAATGACTAATAAAGAGATTAGGTCGGCTTTCCTAACTTTGGCCCAAGCTACAACAGCCCAAGTGAATAGGGATGTGGGGCCTAGAGTGAATGCTATTGGAAGCACTATGGCTTCTAGATTGAGAGACTTTGTGAGGATGAATCCTCCGATCTTTCTTGGTTCTAGAGTGGGAGTGGATCCCCAAGAATTCCTAGATGAGGTGTATAAGATTGTTAGTGCTATAGGGGTGACTTCTATTGAGAAACCGGAACTTGCCGCCTATCAATTAAAGGATGTTGCCCAAATTTGGTATACTCTATGGAAGGCTAATAGGCCAGTTGGAGCGGGTCCCATTGAATGTGAGTTGTTTAAGGAGGAATTCCTTGGTAGGTACTTTCCCCGTGAGAAGAGGGAGTGTAAGGTTGAGGAGTTTATAAACCTTAGGCAAGGTAACATGAATGTGCAAGTGTACTCTTTGAGGTTTACACAATTGTCTAAGTATGCCCCATCATTGGTGTCCAACCCTAGAGATGAGATGAGTCGTTTTGTTATCGGAGTATTCGACCTAGTAAAGGAAGAGTAGCATACGGCAATTCTTCATGATGACATGAATATTTCTAGACTCATGGTCTATGCTCAATCTATTGAGGAGTCCAAACTTAAGAGGGTGCATAGAGGTTTGTAGAGGGATAGGTCTAATGAACAAGGGTAATCTAGATTCAAGAAGAGAGCTCCTTACCAAGATTCTTCAAGTGTTCCTAAGGCTAATGAGGAGAAAGGTCGTGGATCTCAATTTTGGAAAATGCTTAGCCGGCACTAGTGGGTGGTATAGTTGTGTAAAACATGATCACCAAGTGAGAAATTTTCCTACCCTCACGACTAGAGGAAGGGAGGCCAAGCAAGTTCCTCTCAATGACCCAAATCTTGATGATCAAAAGAAGACTCGTTTCTATGCTCTCCAAGCTACCAATGGAGCAAATCCGGACGAAGGTACCGGTAAGTTGTATTTCCTTGCCGTGTCATGTTAGCCTTAGTTGGGTTTTCTCCTAAGTGGGGGATGGTATGTTGAATAGTTAGGTTGTTGAGAGTGTTGATTTCCCTATCTCTTTCCTTCTATTCTTATTCAAGCTTGTGACCCAGAGTTCCTAATAGCTTGTTGCATATTATGGAGTCATGTGTGAATTTAAGTTGCCATAGATTCCTTATGTTATGCATGTTCTAGTTGAATTCTTGTTAATGAGGAAATGAGTTTTCATGAATTGTGTTCCTTTTATTGATGTACATCTATGATGAGTTGCCTAAATGTTTCATGAGTTGACTTATCAAGCATGCCTATATGTGTTCTTGGAAATGTTGCATATTTGTGCTTTATGAGAAATTGCATAATGCGCTTAATGGTTGTATAATGAGCATGATGTGATTTGTAGAAGTAAGTTCCTCCAATGAAATGAGAAATGGTAAGGTTTGATGCATAAGGAGTTGGTAGATGTATTCCTACTTTCTTGTATTGCATGAAGTTGTTTGAGCTTTTTTATGTGGAATTGATGTTCCTCCTAGCTATGTGTATTGTATATAATTTTGTATGTATGATTGTGGGCTGCTAATCTTGAGTGGTTACCCTTAATGTTTTTAAGTGTCATTCGAGGACGAATGTTCCCAAGTGGGGGATAATGTAACAACCCTAAATATGAATTAGGATGAACTAGAGCTTGGTATGTGTTTTGGAAGTTGGTAACTCGTTAAAATGATGAGTTTTGTCTTTTAAAGTTTAGTTTGATGAGTTTTGAGGTCAAACGTCAAGGGACGACCATGACGTTCGGAAACTAGTCTTTTGGTGCTAGTATGTTCTAGTGTGTTGTCATTGAAGTTAGTGTGTTGTTTGAGGTCTAAAACTTGAAGAAGTGACCCTAGTACCTAGATTGACATGTGTAGGGATTAAACGTTCGGGTACGACTCCCCAAGGACCACCCAAAGGGTCCTTGAGAAGGACCCTAAGTTAAAACCCCCAAGCTGCCTAAAGTGGGTGATCTACGGCCATGACTTACGACCAGTAGGTCCACTTACGCTCAGTAAGTCTGCTCCGTAAATCAAGACTTAGCTTAGGGAACCTTAGCTCCCTTAGCCAAGTCTCTGACCAAAACTACGAACCCACAGAATGGTCCGTCACTCCTCCTACGGTCCGTAGGTGGAGGTTTCGTAAGTCTCACCTGTTTTACTGATGCAAGTCGGCCAAGCCAAGGGTGGTTTCGTAAATTCCACCCTTGGCCAATTAAATATTTGGACGGTTATTTTTATGGATTTTTAGGTATTTTAAGTATGTTAAAACAATTAAACCTCCATTTAGAATTTATTCTTCGAATAAAAACCCTTCCTTTCCAAAAAGGTTCTATCTAGAACTCCATTGAAGGTCAGGTTGAAGATAAAGCTAGGGCTGTGGATTTTCAAGGGTTTCTTTTTCAATTTCGTTTGGGTTCATCAAGTTTAAGGTATGGTGATCCTTTATCTAGGGCAAGCTTCACCCTAGAGTCAATTTCAAAAGAGTTTTCAAGGTTTTCAAAGTTGTGAAAAACCCCAATTCTTACTCAAATTCATGGGTTCTTGCATCAAACGATTTCAATTGATAAAGTATGATTATATTGATTGTTAATTGATGATTTTAAGATGAAAAACTCTATTAATCCATGATATCTCTAAATCCCTAAATTTGGCTTATGAAGTGGGTTTTATGATTATGATTGGATATTGATAGAATTATGCTTAGATTGAAGTGTATTATTGATTCTATTGATATTTATACCTATTTATGGTGAATTATTGGAGAATTGAGTAATGGTGATTATGGCTTTGGAGAATGGTAAGTTGACCTAACTTCATGTTATAGTAGACTTGTTCTTGTATGGATTGATCCACTTATGGTGGAGGTGCTTATATATATTGAATGTGTTGTGATTATGGCCATGAAGGCAATATATTGTGAATTGAAGTGTTATCATGTTATAGTATAGATGGTTGTATAATGTGAAGGATGTGTTCTAATTGATGACCTTGTGTGTAGTATTATTGTATTATGATGGAATGTATGTTCTCTCTTATGATCATGTATGAGGTTGATCTAATGTGAAAGGTCCTCCTAGTATTGTAAGGTAATCTTGCACATTGATTTGGTCAGCCTAAGGCATCCTCCTCCTTGTTTAATTGAATGTGATGTGATGAAAGTATCTTAGGACCAGTAGACCAAATGTGGTATCCCTACCATGAAGTGTGATTGATGTCTGGAATTGGTAGACCTAGTATAGATTCCCTTTCATGAATGAATGAGTAATGACCTTGAATCAGTAGACCCAACGTAGATGTCACGCTTCTTGGAAATTCATGAGCTATCGTTAATATACCTTGAATCGGAAGACCTAGTGAAAGGATCCTTTATTGTGTAATGTACTTTTGGTCGGTAGACCTAGTATTGGTAGCCCTCTCAAGTACAATGAATGTGAATGAAATACTCTATCGGAATGGAGGCTAAGCACCGAGTAGATAGGGTTAGATGGAAATTCTCCCAATGATAGGCTAGAGTTCCAATGAGAATCTTCCTACCCTAGAACTATGTGGCCACATAGGAGATATAATAGCTAGTGGTCTACACTAATGCTATAATATCATCTAGTTCTACCTTAGGTAAGTTGAACACCTCTTTTCGGTGTATGGTAGAACACCTGATTCCATGTCTAGATCTCATGGTCTGTGTCGGTTAATGCTTGTTCCCATCATGTGGGATGTGCACTCTAATTATTGGATAGGCTCTACAACGTGTAGGTAGTAGTATAGGATGCTATCTACACATGGCACGAGTAGGCTTTGAAGATACTTATCTGATTTCCCTAAGCCTTAATGGCTAATGAGTGAAAGTCCTCTAAAGGAATGAATGTGTCCTAAATGGCTTAATGAAGATGTTGACTTATTGTCTAAATGAAATGATGAATGCGTAGCTTATATTGATGAAATGATTACTCAGCATGTTGTGTATAAATGGAAAGGTTTTTGTCTATTGTTGTCTTGAGGAATACCTAGGTGTGGTATGAAGAGGTTGTATGGGTGGCAACTTCATGTCTTACTTAGGTGTGTCTTAGGGTAACTTTAGATAGAGGTCCTAAGAGGTTGGATGGCTTATTGATGTATGTACTTATGGGTTATATGTGGTTCTTGCCTAAATGTGATGTATGAGACTTTATATATTGAATGTGATGATTATTATGCCTTAGTATCATGTTATGAAGATTTTATCAAAAATGGCATATAAGTATGATTATAACTCAAATGTCCTTTTTAGTATGTTTTGCATGGTCATCATACTTTAACTTAATTGTGCTAACCCCATTCTTTATTTTCTACAAAGTGTAGGTTTGGGGAAGTGATTGATCTAGCCTAGAGTCGAAGCTTGGGATTAAAAGTTTTCTCAAGACCTATCTTGGTATGTCCTCATATGTTCGAGGATAAGGATTCTATGTGTCTAGTTTTGTATTGAAACTCTTTCTATTAGACATTAATATTTTCGATTGTAAAGGGCCGTGACCCTATCTTGTTAAAGATTATCTTAAGATGGCCATGTGAGACTTAGTATTTTTGCTGCTTTATGAAAGAGTTTTTAATAGTTTGGTTTTGAATAAAGTTTTAAATTTTGTACTATTTTCTATAGTCTATGCAATGAATGAGCTAAGAGGCTTGTATTAGACTTCTTCGAGGTCTTGTACACCATGTTGCGACTTGGGGGTGCTCTCGGGTCGTGACAACTATTTGCCGAGTGGTCTTGGTGATCATCAACCTTGCTTTTCTTTAAAAAAAAATCAGTTTTTCTGATCCTTTTTTCCCGGTAATGTCCTTGCCTTTCTCCTTTGCATTTATTGCTGGAAGTTAACACTTTAACATCAGTTTAGAGCTTAAAACAGGCATTGAGGATACTAAAACTATGAATAATAAGCCCTAAATGAATCGAAAAACCCGTCTCTTCAACACACCTAACTTACACTTTTGTTTGTGCTCAAGTAAAACACAAGATCAATCAAGTCAACAGAGATGCCTACAAATAGTGCTACCTAAGACCGAACATGCATGCACACGAGGTTCAATCTACCCATGCAATGTTCAATTGTGCACTCCAAGTTTCAAACTGTGACTATCTACCATCAAATAGAATTGAAGTTCAGAATACTTGCTTTAAATGCAAGTTCAAGCTCAAGAAGAGAATCTGAATGCCCTTACATCAATAATGATTCCCTGCTCACACAAAGCTCATCAAGATTTCAGAATTTTGAAATTAAAAACAACTCTCACACTCACAAAAATGAACTCATGTTTGATCTTCCCCATAGGCTTGCCTGTACTTTTCCAATCAACATGATATTAGGCTCAATCAAGATCACAAAGGTCTTTCGAGGCATGCAACGGGGCTGAGGGTAAATGTATGATCATTTTAGCTTAGTGACTTCTACCATCATGAAGCATGGCCAACATTTCATTCTTTCTCCTTTTCTTTCACTCTTTCCAATTTTCACAATCCACCCTATGTCCTTTTAAGCAAGACTCATTGGATACCCCATTTATTTTGTCCATTCTGCAATCTTTATTTCAACAATTCTTTTCTTTTTCGATCGTTTTCTTCTTTCACTTTACTTTTCTCCTTTTTTTAATGGATGGATTCCATCATTTCCAACATGATCCTTCAAGGGAGAATTTCTTAACTTCTTGACTTTCCTCACTTTTCACCACAACCCCCAACTTAGGCTTGTGGCCTAAGTTGTCTATTCAAAATGACCAATGCTTTATGAAGATTTTAGGTGGGAGATAAAGAGGTCAAATGTGCTCAACTTTCATCCAAAGAAAAGGATAGGCTCAAACGGTGCCCAGCAATGTTCAAACTCTCACAAAGTGGTCATAAAGGTATAATAGTCATTTTGTTCACTCTCATCAATTTTGCCTAAGTTCATCTCTATCATTCGCCTATACTAGTTGATTGGACAAACAAGGCAAGTTCTAGGTATTGTCAAGCACACATTTCAAGACAACCTCAGCACACACGGTATTCAACACAATCATAAAAAAAGACTCTACAATTGTAGCTAGCGTGCAATGACTATCACAAGATTCATTTTCAACAACCGGTAAGTCACAATGAGATGCTAAGAGTTCACATATGACTTATGCAAATCAAATTTGCCTTATCGGAATCTCACACGCATATCATTCAATCAAGAGCACTATTTAAGTCATCAGTATTATTCTCAACAGATACTCAAATTTACAAGAGAACATCCACATTTACAAACATCAAGAGGTGACAAAATTTTGATTTGGGTCAAAAGCAACATTCACATTAAAATAGTGGATAAAAATCCAATAGTCACCAACAAAATCAAACAATCACACAAAAAAAGGTATCCACAAAAACAACCCAAAATAGGTGGGTATGAATATACTTCACCCCACCATTTTTGATAACACTCAACTACACTTCATCCAATTCTAAGTGTAGGTGGTCACAATCAAGTATAAACCCAACGAAGAGTTGGGGTCGCTCCCATAAGGAGTGATATAGTACAGAATCTAATTACAAAGTAAAAGGCGTGTTTTAATCATTTGTAGAAGTAAACATTATCAAAACAATCAAAGTAAATTTGCAGGGGTTTGACAACTAGTGTCAATTAAGGGGATTAGAGTGAATGAATAACAACTACGAAAATAGGGGAGTAATCAAATAGAGAGGGATCTTTGGTGATGTGATTGATTAAATGCCAATTTCACTTTATGGGTGATTAATATCTACTAAAATACTTTGAATCTTATTGGGTAAGCTATACTTTAGATGTAATATCCATCTCTCAATCAACTACCATGAATCAAGCAAGTTCTCTCGAACCTCAAAAAGCATAACACTATGAGCAGCCCCAAACCTCAATTAATCTACTCTCTCGAGCTGGATTGGTAGGATCGAATTCAGATTTACTTTCTCAAGTTGAATCCACAATAACCCAATCACTACAATTATCAATTGATAGTCTTAATCCAAAAACCTTTTTCTCAAGCGATCTTTGAATCTTTGAATACTAAGTTAGAACTGCATTTGCAACTACAATTCATAAATGAAGAATCAACTATCAATTAAAGCCACTTCAAATCAACATTTAATTTCGTAAATAGTAACACCCATAAGCTAATCGAAACATCTAATCACATAATCACACCCCCAAGAATGCCGGGGGAGGGGGGGTGTGTGTGTGCCAAACATTACAAAAAGCAACAAAATGTTACCAACTATGTTCTCCATCAGTTTGGGTAACAATTTGCAAGTCTTCACAATGCTCCAAATTAAGTCCAAATCAAAACCCAACTCTAAATTACTCATAAAAAGAATAAGAACAATGTTTTGAGTGTTCTAGATAAAAAAATTTAGAGTTAGAATGTGTGGGAACTGTGGAACTCCTTTTCATCTTTTAAAATCACATTTATACTCTTCCAGATTTTCATCTTTTTGGACAAATTGGCGGAGTAAGTCGAGCATCGCCGACCAATTCTGCGATGCACCAAATGCCTTCTTCCATCACCTTCTTGCCTTGACTCTTCACCATTCACCTTTTGTAACTTTAGGCGATCATGACCTCTATCGCCGATCCATTCGGTGCTTTGTTGAGTAGCACAATCCATCACCGAGTTGGCTTCTTCTAAGGGCTGGCTTTCTGGAATTTTTTACGAGCTGAAGAACCACTAGCGATTAGTTGAGTGTTCATAACGATCATCAACCTTGCTTTTCTTTAATGTTTTTTAGCTTTTCTGCTCCTTTTTGCCTGGTAATGTCCTTTCCTTGCTCCTTTGCCTTTATTGCTGCAAATTACACTTTAACATCAGTTTATAGAATAAAATAGGCATTGAAGACACTAAAACTATGAATAATAAGCCCTAAATAAGTTGAAATCCCTGACTCATCAGCGCCCTGCGCTAGTAATGTGCCAGGGTCGTCACACCCCTTTCTACTCCATTCTTCATCCCTTATGTGTTCTTTCAAATCGTGTTGTCGCTCTCTTCATGATATTATCTCTTATAGTCTTCATTAATCCTTGAGAGATCCTACATATCCTAATCACATCTCTTAATTTACATTTCAAATTTAAGTAAAATTAAGAGGAAAGTTAAAGATGTCCTTTTGAGTCAAATTTGAGAATTCTTTCTAAATTAACTATTGTTTTTAATTGAGTCTTGAGGAAGTGTGTAATAGAATGAGGAGAGTTGTATTTGATAATTAAAAATGAGTATAAGGGAACTAAGTATTCCCAAGTGTAACACTTTTACGTATTAACGAAAGAAACATCGATTTCTAGAGTTATGAGTTCAGAGATGTTTTCAGAGTACTACCTCTTTTAAGAGGCTATTTGGAGTAATTACCTCAAGTTCAGAAAGAGTTATTTTTTGTATAAGAATGAGTTATATATATTATTGGGAGTAGTATTGAGCACTAATATGGGGATGAGTTTAGATAACTGACATTCCTCATAAACCATATAGCCAACATGGGTAAATGATAGTACTTTTTAGGCGACTCCTTATTACTTTCAAGCATAGCTTAGTAGATCAACTTAGTTGAGGTGTTCTATACCCCGATAAGGTATAGGATAGTTCATGTAGCATAGGCGAGAATGTTGTATCATCACACATCTCATAGTGATGGTTGTTTGTTAGAGAATCTCCCAAATAAGAGTAAAGAGTATGTAAATGTATTTTTACACACTTGAGTTGATATGTACTATTTTAAAAGCTTTAAATATTGCATCTCTTATTGTTGTTTTCATATTGGAGTTGAGTTGAGGTGAGTATTATCTTCCATGTTATCAGTCCAGTTATATACGTTTTAGTGTCCCTATACATGCTCATACATTCGATGTACTGACGTCATTCGACCTACATCTTATTTATAATGCATTTTTCTTTTAAAGCTATTGATTTCTTTTCTTTGTAAATGCACAATTAATCTCTTCTTCTAATTTTATCGTATTTTTTGTAATGAACTACGTCTTACTTGAATTCTCAAGAATTAGAGCCATAGGCGGCCTATGTCGGCCTCAGTCGTATACTTATTTAAATTTCCTATTTTTGTTAATCCTTGAGATTGGAACTACGTTTGACTTGGTTCAATACTCAATGGGATACGTAGGAGCCACAACAATCCAGTCATATTCCCCATATGATTTCTATTTCTCTTTCTAATGGAAACTGGAAGAGAATTTTTAAGAGGATCTCAAAAATTTATTTGAAGATGGACATCCTCAACAAGTCAAGACTAAATATCAAAATGCAACTGGTAGGCTTTTGAGCGGAACTCAAAAATTCCATGAGATGACGTTTTGTAGAGAATCAGGTTGGAAATCATGTTGAAATGTGCAATTGGGACAATTTTTTTGAGATGATCTAAACAATTCTACAAAAATGTCATCTGTTAAAAGACTTTTACTTGTGATTATTGAAGCAAACTAGGAAAAAAAATTTAGGAGGGACCTCAAAATTCTTGAACAAGCAACCTCAGAATTAACAAAGTACGTTACAAGAGTTCTGCATATTTTAGTCTGGGACAAAATTTTTGAGGGACCTCAAAAATTCCATCAAGACTATCTTACAAAGGACGAACGAGCATGTAATCCTACTGCATGAAGGAACAAAGAGACAAGACAAACACAAATCCGTCTTTCAAACAAATATTTTTTCTTTCGAAGCAGGAACAACGAAGTCACAAAGATGGCAATGTAAAGCTGTCAAGTGTGACAAAGACATCATTTACACCCATCGTGGCCTCATCAACATAACTTAAAAAACTTTCCATCTCATTTTGTCTTCATTTCATTATGTTGCCTAAAGTGATTTATAAACAATTTCTTTTATTTTGCAGGAATATTGAAGACAAATGCTAATAGATTCTTTCAAAGTTTTAAGAAACAATGAATTGGAGGATCACTAGTGACAAGTCACGATCAAAGTCACCATTAGGCTCATCATACCCTAATATTGATAAGCCAAATGACTTAATATAATGACTTATCTTTACTTATATTGTTCACTTCATCATCGATACTAATGTTTGATATTAAGCTTTACATGTGACGGTATTGGTAAAGTCAGGACCATCCCTAAAATCGAGCATCCACCTCGTTACAGTTGTATAATCATAGAGCTATCCAACTCATTACAATTGACAATCATCGGATCATCCACCTCATTACAGTGGACAATCATCAAGTCATCCACCTCGTTACAGTGGAAAATCATCGAGTTATCAACCTCGTTATAGTGGATAATTATCGAGCATCCACCTTGTTATAGTTGGAATATTATAGAGTCATCCATCTCATTACAGTTGGACTATTATCGAGCATCCACCTCGTTACAGTTGAACTATTATCGAGCATCCACCTCGTTACAGTTGGAATATTATCGAGCATCCACCTTGTTATGGGTGGAATATTATTGAGTCATCTACCTCAATACAGTTTGACTATTATCGAGCATCCACCTCGTTACAATTTGAATATTATCGAGCATTAACCTTGTTACTATTGGACTATTATCGAGTCATCCACCTCGTTACAGTGGACAATCATCGAGTCATCCACCTCGTTACAGTGGACAATCATCAAGTCATCCACCTTGTTATAGTGGACAATTATCAAGCATCCGCCTTGTTAGAGTTGGAATATTATCGAGTCATCCACCTCGTTACAGTTAGGCTATTATCAAGCATCTTCCTCGTAATAGTTGGAATATTATCGAGCATCAACCTCGTTACATTTGGACTATTATCGAGCCATCCACCTCGTTACATTTGGAATACTATCGAGTCGTCACCTCGTTACAATTGGAATATTATCGAGTCATCCACCTCATTACAGTTGGAATATTATCGAGCCATCCACCTCGTTATAATTGGACTATTATTGAGCATCCACCTCGTTACAATTGGATAATTATCAAACTATCTAGCTCATTGCAGAGATCATCAGAGTTCGCCATGCACAAAACAAGCAATGACATCTCAAAATCCACAGCAAATCATGAGTTGTAGTGGAAATATGGTGTTCAAGAGTGGTATCCATTAACTTTTACTCTCAATACTCCTTTATTTTCTCATCAAGTTGAAAAGGATGTTTATGCCTATCCATTAAGATATACTCATTTATTATATGAATGATCTTTCTTTATTTTTTGATTCAAGTCGCTAGCTATACCTTCACTATGTCTACTAATTGTTTACTTTGAGTATGCAAACATATATTGAACATACCTGTATGACATCTTTCAAAAAAGGAGTTATTTTAAAACATCAAGACAGTGGTGTATCCACAAATACGTGCAAGAAGATAACTGAAAAGTATCGTAAGATATGTTACCACTTTTTTCAATTACAATTTCTACTAACAGGTTTATTTCAGTCTTTATCGAGAGCATCCAAGAGGATGAATTCTCAAATCAAACCACATGTGCGGACGACATCAACAAGGATGCATCACAACATGTAACTTTATCTTAGAAGCGATCTGGGACATAGTCTGAAGAGGAGTATCAAACTCTTAGGACGCGAACTGAGGAGCGATTTCCACCACAATCAAACCAGACCCCCATCATAAGACATGCGGTTTTTTCTTTGGGTTTATCAGTTCCAGTTTCGCATCCGTAAAATTTTGGCTTTCACCAGAAGCATATTTTTAATCTGAGTGACAATATACCAAGAGCTTTGGAGATTATATCCGTGGAAGTTCTTAATTATGGGTGTGAAGTGCACCACATTCATGGCTAAGAGGTTGCAAGCCTCTTTTTCAGACTCGACTTACCTTGTCACTTTTCCCAACCATAGGTTATCTTGTATACTAGATTTCCATTTCAACTGATAGAGTCGAACGACAAACAGCCTGATTCCCTAAGTTGACGGATATGTAGGCAAGATCAATGTTGAAAACTCAGCTGTATTCCAACATTCTCTCTTAAATCTTATTCCCGAGCGTTCTGGTCTCTTCATAATTTAATATAGAGAAAACTTTTGAATTTTTTCAAAATCGTGCGTCAAATAAAGTGTATCGAACTACAAGTGGTCTGAATTCTCATATAGCCTGAGATATGTAGGAAACCCATTGATGGGGTTAGGCCATATTTCCTAATGTCCGTACCAAAATCCCTTTTCGAAAGAATGAAGATGTGGTCGGTAAAAATTGAATTCCTCAATTTCATTTGCCTCGAATTTGTTTCATCAATCCAAGTCAAATGAGGAACAATTGTTGACACCCAATTTTGGACCTCCGCAATATAGATTAATCATCGAGCTTCTTCAATTTTGAATGATTTGAAATAATTTATTTTATAAAATTCACAAAGTTTTTTCAAGTTATTTTAAATAATTTTATCACTTTTTATAATTTTCAAATAATATATATGTTTTACATAATTATGTATATAACTAATATATTTTATGAATATTCGAAAATCATCTCAAAAAGATTTTATTTTTTAGTAAATAGTTTATTAAATTAGTTTAGTTTAAATTATGGTTATAATTTTGAATCATTAGTTTACAATGAGGTTAATTATTTTATTTCGTTAAGATTAAGAAGCTCGTAAATTAATTAGATTAGTTCGTCCTATTGAATTTTAGCTGATTTCACCAATTAAATTCGATTTGGCTAAGTTTTGAATTTCAATTGCTTGCAATTGTAACCCATTTGGGTTATTTTATAATTGCAATTTTAGACACTTTTCACCTCAATTTTAGGTCCATTATTTTACTCCATTTTGAAACCATTCACTTCCTAAACCGACTCAATTCCCATAACCCCAATAATACCGGCCTACCAATATACAATTTCACCCCATCTGATACCCATTCACTACAACAAATAGCAATATAGAGTACATACGCATACCCACCCAAAAATCCTCACAAATCCCAAAATCACGAGTCCATACGCATACAACGCCCAATCAGACGACCCCGTACTAGTCTTCTTCTTCAGACGCGAAGAAACCCAGAATCTCGATACAAACCCAACATAGCGACGCGAACAACCCAAAAATCCAACACTGAATCGAGCCTCACACATCGTCATCTCCTCTCGTTCTTATCTGCTCGTATGGGAATATTTGAGTGAGCCAGGTGGAGAAATCTCCTAGCTCTTTTGTCCTTGCTCTTCAAACCAAGCGGCCTCCATTCTCTATTCGTTGAGAATAATACAAATTTCAGCTCCTCAACCTGATCCAAAAAGAGAATTCAACTTTCGAATTTTAAATTCCATCCAATTCCCTCCTGTTTTACCCCCTTAAATCAACCCTAATCTCCCTCTATATAAATCTCTATTGACCATTGTTCTAGGGGTTGGGAAAAATAAAGTTAGATAGTAGGAAGAGAAAACAGAGAGCTTGAGGTGGAAGACACTATTTATATATGGAGTTTATACAAAATTAGGGAAAAAAATAAGGTCAATACTCAGAAATTAGACACAACATTACAGATAAAATACAAAGGTTTTTAGGTTAAAATAGACCCAAAATTTGACAAGTGAGATAGAGGGCACTCAAGTATCAGTTTTGTTTGAATTCGATGTTCTTATTTTTTTCTCGTAGTCTCATTTTGGTGGTGGAATCCTCCTGGTAGCTAGCTTGTTCCTGTCTCAATCCTCTGCCCGGGAAAAGGTAGCGCCTTCTCCTTTATGATATTCCCTTCATCTTTCTCTATTGTGACATGGTGTTTCCAATATTGTGAGGTTGGTACCCTGTGGTCATTTGTTAATTGTTGTTGAGTTCTAGATAGCTTGAGTATGTTATGCTTATGTTTTAAAATGATTTAAGGGTATAGTATTAATGTGGATTTGAGCTTTGTCATCTTGTCTCAAGTGTTATTGCCTCTCTATATCATTGCTCAAATTTGTTTGGTTATTGTCTTCTCTCATTCGCTTGTATGAATGTTGTCGAGTCCATTTTCTTTCGTTTATCTTGTTTTTTCAGAGTATCGCATGTTTCATTAAGTTTTTTGCTACTAGGAATATGTTTTTCTTGTCAAGATGAGAGCAGAGCCTTAAAAACTAGTTAATAAGAAAAGGTTGTTTGTTATATTTCTTATTTGTTGATGTAGCAACTAATTTTCTTCATATTCAAATCATAGGATTGTCTTTTTATTCAGCATGTCTTGTTTGAATCAAGTCTATGTCTCCATTTTTTCTTACCATTTGTAGTTGAACTAGCATAAAATGTAGGATTTTGTTTTTCTTTCTAGATTTTAGCCCATTTATGTTTCTCATTTCTTTTCAAGTGTTTGCCTGACTACTTCTCTGTTATGATTGTTTTCCCTTTAGTTCTCTATATCAGTTTGTAGTTCACAGGCTAGTTAATATTCAAATAATAAGATATAATGCAATATAGTCCTATCTTTAGTTTTTGTTGCTCCCTGCTTTAAGTAATTGTAACACTTCCCTTAGAATGATCCAAGTCTCTCATATTATGTGTGTGTTAGTTTATGTCTTTTAATTGAAAGTTTTGTGGTATTTGATTGTCTAAAATTCTTTGAGGTGACAACTCATTTGGTGAAAAAATGGAACTGTTAGTTGAATTGTGGAGTTAGGGAACCATTCAACTTTGTAATTCAATGTGAGCATGAAAAAATGTGTTTAATTTGGTTAAAATGAGGTTGTTTATGTTCGAATTTACGGTCTGCTTGAAGTTGTCCATGTCCTGCGGTTTTCAAATCCTCATTCATATAAGTTGTTGCTTGTTATCGTCATTGTTAGATTCTCACTTCTCCCTTAGCATGGTTTTCAGTTGAGCTGTGTGTGTGACATATTGGTTAGTTTAGACTTTAAGATGTGGTAGTTGAGTTTCATGCTCCCAATTTGATTCCTAATATGTGATTATTTGTATGAGTATGATTTTTGTCCCAACCATTGTCCAACAAGTGCATTTTCCTTCTCCCTCTTAGATAGTTATGGCCAATTATATATGTTTTTAAGGTCATTGCAATAATTTATTTTAACAGACACTACTTTGGGTTGCTATTTTGAATATTAATATTCTTTCCCCTTTTCATTGCATGTGAAACTCCATCCGAGTCTATTTTTTACTCCATCCTTGCATTTCATCGAGTTTGATTTCTTTGAGTCTATCTCATGGATTCAATCAAGTCAAATTAAGAGCTGACAAACCAATGGAGCTAGCATATAAGCCCAGAAAATAAAAAACGCAAGTCTCGAGAGACAAAAATGTACTGATATCACGATACATCAGATATACAATAGTTGTATACGCGGTATAAATGCAGAGAAATGTATCAAAATCCCACTAAATTTTCAGTTTTGTATTGTGTTGTAATTGGGTTAAAGGCCCATCTATATGGGTATTGTTTTGCTAGTCTATGGACTAGTATAAAATGGGCCAGAGGCCCAAAGAAAGATCTTGGCCGAAGTGCTGGCCCTGGCGGACAGAAAATCAGATTTGGGCCCATCTCTCTCTCTCTTTTGCCTATATTTTATATTTGTCTAATTGTCATTACCTGATTATTTGTTTACTTTATTTTAAGGTTTTCCCCCTGAATCGATTCCCCAAAAGATAACCATTTTGAATTAGTCGCTTGTGATACTTTGATTTAAAATAAAATAAAATAACTATACTTGCTTTCCCACTTGATTTCTACAAAAAATCTTTAAAAAAAATTACTTAGTAATATTATTTATCTCCCTTTTTCCCTTATGTCACGACCCAAGCCTAGGGCCTAGACGTGACCGGCGAATGGGAAACCCGAAGGAACCCCAAACAAGCCTCATAGCGTATCATTACACATCCTTGGTCGCAGAAGCAAATAAAATGACCATAAGCGATAAGCATAATCGAGG
>JAJOOR010027938.1:0-27788 GCA_036250505.1 Solanum acaule
ATTGGACAAACTGTAAGGACTAGGACCAGCATTACCTGCAAAGCAACAATAACAATTACGCCTCAATCCAAATCAAGTTACAATCGGCTATATGAATCCGACAAGTTAAAAAAGTAGTAGAAGTTCTCCATAACATCATTACCTGCAGAGCAAGATACTAAAATCCCTTTCTCCATAGCAGCAAAGGCACCAATCGCGACACTATCTCTATAGTAATCTGAATTGCCACCACCAAGTGATAAAGAAAGCACATTCACATTATCATCAATGGCTTTATCCAAACCTGCTAATATATCAGAGCTAAAACAACCTCCAACCCAACAAACTTTATACACAGCAACTCTAGCATGAGTTGCCATTCCGCGAGCATTTCCAGAAGCATACCCAAGGAGACTAGCACCCTGAACAACTGAACCAGCTGCAGTAGTAGAAGTATGTGTTCCATGTCCATCATCATCCCTCGGAGACTTCGATTCTTTCGATACATCAATCGGACCCAGAGTAGATTCATAACCTTTAGCAAAGTACCTATTTGACATATAACAAAATTATGATATCCCCAATTCTATACATTATTCTAAGTTTCAACTTCAAAATCTACGGCTAAACAGAAGCTAAGTAAAACATACCTGGCACCAATCAACTTTCTATTACAATTCTTGGAAGTGAAATTAGTTCCAGATTCACATTCCCCTTTCCATGAAGCTGGAATGGGTCCAAATCCATTATCTTCAAAACTCTTACTCTCTGGCCAAACCCCAGTATCAAGCACACCAACAATCACATCACCCATCGCATTCGATTCGGGAAAATAATCAGCACTTACATCAAGACCCAAAAACGAAGGCGTCCTTGTCGTATGAAGTTCATACTTCATCTCCGGCAAAACCGACAAAATCCCAGGTTGATTCTGTAAAGACTCTGCTTCCTCAGCAGTAAGCCTCGCAGCAAAACCATGAACAGCATTGTTGTAAACATACAACATTTCAGCAGAAGAAGAAACTGATCTCAACGACGAATCATACCAGTGAGTATGATCTTCAAAACCCTCTGGCATTTGTGATTTCGCCATGTGAATGATGAAATTACTCTTCATCGTCATCCCTACTGAAAAATGACATAAACCCAGAAGAAAAAGAAGTGATAACACTACAAATCTCGACATTTTTTTGGGTTTTGCAGTAGTCAGTTCCATTAACAGGTTTTTTTGTGTGGATATATAAGAAATGTAAAGGGTGCGAAAACAGGAAAAAAGGAGAGTGATGGGAGTAAAGATAGAGACGGTGGTTATTTGTTTGGTACTGTGAATGATTGCATTATTTTTTCAAATACAAAAAAGTTTAAAGATTACAATTTACAGCCTTGCAAAAAGAAGAAACAAACAAAGATTTCATGTTTCACACAGTTTTTTTTTAACTTTGAAATATAAGACCAAATTCAAAGATACGGTCACACTTTATCTACAGCAGATCACTCGGTGCTAATTTGGTTGGGTAGTATTTTTATATCCCTTGTATTAAGGATGAAATAACTATCTCGAAATAATTTATTCTTCGATCAAATAAATTTTTAATAATATTGGATATGGTATATTAGTAGCATTGACATTAGTAAT
Source organism: Solanum acaule (assembly GCA_036250505.1). Lineage (NCBI taxonomy): Eukaryota > Viridiplantae > Streptophyta > Magnoliopsida > Solanales > Solanaceae > Solanum > Solanum acaule. The sequence goes on from JAJOOR010027938.1 coordinate 1,616, forward strand.
AATGATATTATTTAGGGTAAAATTTATCCGCACGGAATGTATACATCAATTCAATATATGCATGTCATGAGTTTAAATTTATAGTTCATTTTACTTAACATTAATTAATTAACATGCGTTTTACTTCATCAAATCACATAATAATGAAAATTGCATTAATTTAGTGTGTACACTCGATGCGGGTAATTTTTTTTCCAGTTAGTTATATTTGTATTAGTTATTATAAAATTATATAAAATATTTGATGCAGTGTATTAGTATATTTTGCATTATATCTATTTTAAAAAAAGTATTTATTTGCAAAATACTATCGCTGAAAAAAATGTGGAAAGTATTTTGAGGAAAAATTGTGTTTTAAACTTATACTAATATCATTTTTTTTCTTATGTATTAGTTATGTATATTGTAATTCCAAATAAAGTATTTAACTAATGAATACATAAAATTTATGCATATATTATTTTTTTCTGGTACACTCTAGCAAACGATCCTTAAAAATAATTTTAAAATTTTATAAGTTAAATTATTAAGTAAAAAAATAGAATCAAATCACCCAATAAACACCCCTAAATTGTTGAATATTCTTTAAAAGAATAATTAAATTGTGATATATTTTATTAATAAATGATTAATTTATTTACATAGTCATGTTAGAGAATACCCTCCAAATATTGTGCCAAAAAGAAAGAAACAAGAAATTAAAATTTCACACTCACACGGAGATGTTTTTTCTTTAACACAATGAATGGATTAAGACAATACAAGGGACACACTTACTCTAAAGCCAAGTCACTCACTTGGTAATGCAAATTGCTTTTTATTACTCCTATATCTCAATTTATATGACTTACTTTCCTTTTTAGTCAGTCTAAAAAAATAATAACACATTTCTATATTAAGTAAGAATTTAACTATAAAATATCTATTTTACCCTTAATGAAATGATTTACAGTCACACAAATTTCTATTATTCATTTTGGACCACAAGTTTTAAAAGTCTTCCTTTTTTTCTTAAATTCCGTGTCGAGTTAAACTACCTCGCATAAAATAGAACGGGGGAATATTATTTTCTTTTATCTTTCACTTTACCTCTATGTGTAAGAAACCTAGAAAGAAAGAAACTCCACACTACCATCTAACTACTTTCATTTGTTTATACCTTTTTTTCAGACTTTGGTACCAGAAAGATTGGATTTATTCATTATGGTCAAGTGGTGGTCCAATTAGTAAAAGTTGTACACTAATTAGTAGCATAGTATCAAAGCGGAGCTAGGCGGGTTGATGAATTCATAATTTTTTTCGTAGACTCTATATTTGTACTAAAAAATTAATTAAATATATGTGTATATTAATTGTGAAAATTTTATAATTAGCATGTATAGGACTAATAATTATAAATTATGATATTATTCTTTATCTTTCAAGTTGTAACAATAAAAAATTGTAGGTTATAATATTTTAGTAAAATAAAAAATGATTTAAAATAATAGTAAAAATAAATTAGTGTGAAAAATAAATTAGGTAAAAATGGATAAATTAGTAGTAAATAATTTGAATTCATTAATCATAATTAATATGTGGCATAAAAATAGGAAATTCATAAAAAAAAAAAAATATTTATTTTCCTTGTTGAGCTCAAAGCAGTTAAAATTCGTTCAAAACATATTTCTTTTGTTTTTTTGAACGTTTCTCTCTCTTCTCAATTTTCTCTCTCTTTAGTCGTCACTCTCATCTAATTCCTATTCGTTTTTATTCAATAATCTCCATTTTCTTGTAATGGACGGCTTATTATCAGTATTAATAAAGTATGGTGATAGATGGGATCCTTCAGGTTAGTGTTCTTTGCGATTTTTTATTTGTATTTGTATACTAACCAAACATAAAAAAAATAAAATTAAGAACAGTGATACTTGAAAAAAATATTCAAATTTTATTTGTGTATAATATTTAATTGTGGCGTTTTTGGAATGAACATTTATTTTTTAAAATTACATAAAATTTGTTTGAAAAAGGTATAGATTTTGGTATGAATATTCATTCTTTTGTTTTTGTATGTTTCTGGTTAATAAAATTACATAAAATTTATTTGAAATTGGTATACTGGTTATACCATGTTGGTACGATTTTGACATTATATTGGAATGCTTTTGTGTACTCATTATCTAATAAATGACAATTAATAGTTAAAATTATTATTAATTTGGTATTTTATTGGCATGATTATTCTGTGAAAAAATGACGACTTATGTGATGAAATAGTTATAATTTTAGCATGAAATGTGTATGAAAAGTGTGCATACAAATTGTATGAAATTTGTATACTAATTTCATATTATTTGTTGTGTATAATAATTTTAATTATGACGTTTTTTTTAAATGTATAATGTTATATTTTTGTATGAACATTGAATTTGTTCATTATTTGTCTGACCTATTTTTTATTTGATGTGTGACAATAAAAAAGGAACATGAATCAAGGTAAATCCCTAAAAATGGGTAAGAAATAGTTATGATTGATTCTTTATTTATATCACCTAATAATAAAAAATATAATTATAAAATTTTAATTATTTAATAAAGTGGAATTAAAATGATTTATAAATAAAAAGTGATCTATTATAACCCGCAATTAAAATATTATAAGTAATAATATTTTAAGAGTAGATTTAAAACCCGTAATATTGCCCCTTAAATATATATGTGGGGCGATTTTTTATGTACCCTTAACAAAATTGATTGACGGTTATTAATGAAATTTAAAACCTCCAAATTCTTAATCCTGGCTTCGCCTCTGAATTAGTACCAATATACATAGATCTTTGGAGTTATATCAAGAGTGATATGATTAGAAATGAAAATATCTGAAATAAGATAGAAGTGATTTTACTAGATTATAAAGATGAAAAAAAATGATTTAAACATATAAAAAGGAGATACATAGATGTTCTCTGAGGTGTGAGAGATTAGATTTGATAGTTAGAAAAGGTAAAAATGTAAGCAGAATTTGTTTTGATTCCTTGATAGAGTTACTTTCTTAGCTATTGTGATTTTGATTTTTGTTTAGTATCTATTGTTTTTTGTACTTAGAAGTTTTAGTTACTATGACTTTTTATTTTTCAGTTAACTTTTGTCTTCTTTTTTAATTTTCCGAATCAACGAACCGTCTAAAACAATTATTCTATCTCCTAAGACATGAATAAAACTTGTATATATTCTATTTTTTCCCCTCTAAATCTCACTTCAAAACTACAATAAATATATTATTATGAAATAAATTATTGTGTGCGTGTTAATAAAAGTTAATTATTCTATAATTTTATCCTAATCAAATATAAAATAAATTTATTTTAAAAATTAATCTTAAAATTAGTTATTCTTTATTCATCATACCAAACGAGTTATAAATATAATAACTAATAAGTTCAAATAAATCTAATATTGGAACATGGTGGTGGTGGTTCACGGGTCCATACATACAAATAATATATGTATGTAAGGGTGGTTTTTAGTTTTTAATTAGTGTGTGTGTGAGTTAATAAAAGTTGGATAGTAGGTGGGACGTGGAAGTTTCACTATCCAACCAACTCTTCATGTCTCCTCTACCTCGAAATTTTTTTTACTCTCAATTTTTTTTTAAATTTAAATTTTAGTCGAAAAATCATGTTTTTATATAAATGTTAGTATTTTGTTTTTATATAAATAATAGTATTCAAGTTAGTTTTCATATTTGAGATATCTTGAATAATTTACAGGTCATTTATTATCTTCTATCATTGCAAATATCAGGTAGTTTTATTTATTAAAAGTTCAATAAATGAAAAATAAATAAAAATCTAACCATATTTTTTTGCCTATGCTAATAAATGGGGAACAAAACTTAACTATACAAAATAAGCATCTAAATAACAGCTATTTGTCGAAAGAAGAATTCAAACTTAAAACTTTTTTATTAAATAAAGGATATGGGGAAACCAATTCAAAATTTTATTTGTAGATTTTGAATTTTAGAAATGTAACTTATTAGGTTATGATTACATAGTGAAAATTTCATATAAAAATATAAAATTATTAAATTTTATCAAGTTTGTAAATAAAATTATAGCTCCGCAGCAAAAATATGTATCGTCTCGGGCGTTTAATTATGAAGACAATTTGTTCTCGAGTGAAGAAGAAAGACAATATTTAGGGTAGGGACCAGTATTAAATATTCCTACTATATTACAACATTATTATATTATTGATAAAAGGATATATTTTCTATGTTTTTAATTGCAAGTTATTCGATCAAATAAATTTTATTTGACGTTATATAAACTTTACTCCTCTAGTATATTGAATGTTAATTATTTGAGCTATTAAATGGTGATAATTGATAAAGAATAGCTTAGTCAAAAGAATTATCTAACTAATTAATATTTATCAACGATGTAAATTTTTATTATATAAGTAAATTTTATTTATTTATTATAAAAAACAACATATTTATTATAAGTCAATTCAATACGAACTCAACTAAGCCATTAAAGGTAACAGTTAAAACCAATATTTTAGTAGATAAACTAAGATTTATAACAAACATCATTATCAAAAGACGTTTGTGAAAGTAGTCCTCGTAAAATCTGAAAGTCATGTATGAAAACGTCTATATAGTCTAGAATACGGAGATGCAATCCCAATATAATGGAATTTGAGTCGGAACAATGGACTAGTGGAACTAGATGAACCCATGGTAGCATGGAATAAGCATATCACCCTTAGATTTGGAAAGCGTGAGACTCACAACTGAAGTCACATAGCAGTCACTGGAATATGCCTTATACTCAATCAACAGTATGCTGATAGGATCATCAATCAACTACAAATACATGAAATATGAACAAATAACTGAAATTTAGTAAAACTAAACAACATACATATATTATCCAAGTTAGAAAACATAAACATGACTCCTAGTCATCACCCTGACTTAACAACAACAACAAACATGTCCAACATCATTACAATAAATAAACCTAATTCGTTCATGGAACCAACACACATAAAACAATCAACATGTAACATGTATGGTATCCAAGCCAATCGATATAGAAACTGTACCAATAAGGGTGTATATCAGTTGGTTCGATTCAATTTTGAAGTTTATCGATTTGACTTATTGATTATCGATTTGTAGAGATGCTAAACTGTTATAGAACCATTAAAATATTGGCTTATCGGTTATTGATCGTTATCAGTTTAACCATTAAAATTTGATATAATAAAAAAATCATTGAAAATCACTTATAAATAAGGTGACAAACCAAATGAACCATGCACATGAGTTCACAAAAGCAAACAATTTTACATTGTAGAATAACAAGAGTCTGAGACAGCCAAAAATAAAAGTAGGAAGCTCAACTCTAAGTCAATGACTTTATATACAAAATGGTATATATATAATTATTTAATATACTATTGGGTTATTGTATAACATCCCGACTTTTCGGAACTTTAACTTAACTCGTATCTTCATGGCAAGACGAAGAGTGATTAATATATAAGTAATGATGTGGGTCCTATTTTAAGTTCTCAAGAGTCACATCTTAATTATTGAAGTTAAGAGAGTTTTGTAATAAAAGTTGGCGAAAGTTATCGCAAGTTCCTTTTTAAAGATATCTCTTAAATTTAGTTCAAATGTCTCAGAGGTTTTCTCCCAATATAAGAAGAGTTGTAGGGCCTACAAAATATCAAATCGAAGGTCTACGAATTTAGTTTCCAACACATCAAACCGTTCATTCATACGACATCAGAATAGAGAGATATTCACCTTTTTGTACCGACTGCATAGTAGAGGCGGCTTGCGGGTCCCCTAGGTCGGTGGAACATTATAAAATAACATCTTCTTCATTTTTCTTCATTCCAGCTCGTAAGAAACCTAGAAAAATCAACAAATTGCTCCTCAAATCATCCTTGTGTGTTCATGATCTCTTCTTGGCTCTTTATCAAAAATTGCCCTACGTTGCGAGCTCGTCGTTTTGGTATAGTTTTCATGGTGAATTGTGTGGTGTAGCTCAGTGGAGGTTGTTGCAATAGGGGTTTTTCAATGGTTTGAGTTTATTTAGGTATTCTGGGCGTGTGAAGAAAGGTAGGAACCATCTTGTATCAGTTTATGGATACCTTAGGTCTCGGATAGTAATTTACGATAGGAATCTGTATCGATTGTCGAATTTTCATAGTAATTCTTGTCCTTAATTATTGATTGAGTTTACCTTTTTTAGTGTTGTAGTGGTGTGGACAAAGGTATTATTCAACATAAACTATAAAGAAAAAGGTATGTTAAGGCTATTCCCTTCGTTCGGCATGTTTTCTTAAAGCTTGAAAGTGATATAATAGGGTTGTTAATGTTGGTGATCTTGTAGATATAATTGTGAGTAGTTGGCTGATTGAGTGGTTATAAGCCCTCATTTTAGGAGCTCATAATCTGTTAGGAATGGCCCTAAGTTAGGAATGACTTGGAGACTATTCATATATATTGTTTATAGCTAGATTGCTCGCCTTTAGCCTATTGAATTGTTTGTTATCGCCTTTGGGGCTATTGTGGTTAGTTGCTGAGATATGAACTACCTATGGGGGATATGATATTGGCTAAAAGGACTATGTTATTGCCTAAGAGGGCTATGTGTTTCCTACGGGGCTATATTGATGCCAAAGAGTGTTATGTGTTGCCTACTGGGCTATTTTGACGTCAAAGAGGGCTATGTGTTGCCTACAGGGCTATGTTGATGCAAAAGAGGGCTATGTGCAGTATACAGAGCTATGTTATTGCCTAAGAGGGCTATGCGCTGCCTACGGGGCTATATTGTTGCCTAAAAGGGATATGTGACTTCTTACAAAGACAAGGGGCTACCGATAGGGGTATGTAGATTGATTTAGCATCTTCTGGACTTATGGGGGCCTAGGTAGGTGGTATGTTATTTGTACCTGCCGAGATTATGGGGTCTTGGTTAGGTTGCTTTTGATTATTTTGTATGTTTAGATTCAGTAGTGGGTTAGCATGTTTATCTAAATTTTGATTTCCTTACATGATTGCTTTTGGTATATTATGATACTTTCTCATTTAGTTTATTGCCTTTCATAATCGATACATTATTTTGTACCGACGCCTCATTGCCTGGGGGGCGCTGCATTCATGCTTGCAGGTCCCGATAGACAACTTGATAGACCTCCCTAGTAGCACGGTTGAATTCCAGTAGGTTGGCTAGCCCCTTTCCTCCGGAGTTGCCAGAGTTTAAAGGTTTGTTGGATTTGATTGTATATAGTTTTTAGGTATGTTGGGGCCCTGTCTCGATCAAGCTTTACTACTCTTAAAGGCTTGCAGACTAATGTGTCGGGTTGTATAGCCATGTTATTATCTATGTTGGCCTTGTTTGTTGGTTGGCCGAAGTTTTGTGATGGTTTGTTTTATTGTCTTGATACATATTATTTCTTCGTTTATGTATAGAGATAATGGTGGCTTTGACATCCCATATAGCATTTACATTTTCCTAGATATCATGGTGGCCTCGATGGCTCAAATATGATTTATGTGCTAGCTGGTCTTTTTATATGAACCGTGGCAGTAGTTATATTCTTTATAGGGTTGTTGACAGGGGCCTTGCTGGCCAAGGGCACACTTTTAAGCCGAGATATACTTGTTTGTTTTCTTAACTATGTGTGGCTTCTCCGTGCCATTACAAAATGGCTAAGCAGGGTCGGCTCAGGTCCAAGTTTTGGCATTAGGTTCCAGTTGTGCCCTTTGAGTTTGGGGCGTGACAAACTTGGTATAAGAGAAACATCGTGTCCTAGGGAATCTGCTAGCCGTATCTAGTAGAAACTTGTTTATAAATGTGTTGTGCACCACATTTTATAAGAAGGAAGCTACGGGGCATGTTAGATTGGTTATCCTTCTGCTCACCTCGTGAAATAGAGTTGTGTCTTAAAGGTTGAGTTTTTGAGCTTATCATTGATGTTTGTATACAGAGAGAGATGGCTGACACCAGACAAACCACAATTAGAGAGAGGCTAGACACAGCTGTAGGTGAGGGTACTAGCAAGATACCACCGGCGGACACAACCCATTTTGAGACCCAGAAAGAGGCATCTTCTCAGCCCGCTATAACTTCTCCACAAACTCAAGATTTGTTGAGGGCTACAGGATTCCCAACACCACCAGAAGTACCACCTCCAGCTCCTCATGTTCCCTATGATCATGATTTCAAGAGTACAATATGCATGTTAGCACAGTTAGTAGCTGCACAACGCCAACTAGTTGTGCCAGGAGTTGTCAGATCTTCCAAAGGTCTTGGAAGTTTGAGAGTTTCTAGCTTTGAGTCCTCCAGATTTTACAGGGATAGATCATAGGGAGAACCCTCAACATTTTGTTGATCAACTTCATAGGATCTTTAGGGTCATACATGCCTCTGTGACTAAGGTAATTGAATTAGCAGCATTTCGACTACGTGGTGTTGCGGTATTGTGGTACGACTGTTTGGAGAGATCCAGGTGGGAGGATGCACCTCCACCCTCTTGGGATAGATTTACTAAAGCTTTGATACATCATTATCTTTCTTGAGATATTCGGGATGCCCAGGTAGATCAATTCCTAAAACTTCGACAGGGAAGCATGAGTGTCCGAGAGTATGGCCTGAGATTTGATTCAATGGCTAGGTATGCACCAGTGTTTGTTGATACAATGCTTGACATGGTGCGAAGATTTATGGGAAGGCTTGATTCAGACTATATTGATGCTTGCACTACTGCTGCCCTAAATGATAATATGGATATCTCGCGAATTCAGGCCTTTTGCACAAAGCATAAAAGAGCTGAATGAAGGGAATAGCCTTAACATACCCTTTTCTTTATAGTTTATGCTGAATAATACCTCTGTCCGCACCACTGCAACAGTAAAAAAAAGGTAAACTCAATCAATAATTAAGGAGAAGAATTACTACGACAATTCGACAATCGATATGGATTCCTATCGTAAATTACTATTTGAGACCTAAGGTATCCATAAATTGATAAAAGATGGTTCCTTCCTTTCTCTACACGCCCAGAACACCTGAATAATCTCAAACCATTGAAAAACTACTGCTGCAACAACCTCTACGGAGCTACACCGCACAATTCACCATGAAAACTATACCAAAACGACGAGCTCGCGACATAGGGCAATTTTTGATAGAGAGACAAGAAGAGATCATGAACACACAAGGATGATTTGAGGAGCAATTCTTTGATTTTTCTGGGTTTCTTACGAGCTGGAATAAAAAAATGAAGAAGATGTTATTTTATAAGGTTCCCTCGACCTAGGGGACCCACTAGCCGCCTCTACTACGGAGTCGGTACAAAAAGGTGAATATTTCTTTATTTCGATGTCGTATGAATGAACGATTTGATGTGTTGGAAACTAGACTCGTAGACCTTCGATTTGATATATTTTAGGCCCTCTAACTCTTCTTATATTGGGAGAATACCTTCGAGACATTTGCACTAAATTTAAGAGATATCTTTAAAAAGGAACTTGCGATAACTTTCGCCAACTTTTATTACAAAACTCTCTTAAATTCAATAATTAAGATATGACTCTTTAGAACTTAAAATAGGACCCACATCATTACTTATATATTAATCACTCTTCGTCTTGCCAATAAGATACGAGTTAAGTTAAAGTTTCAAAAATTTGGGGTGTTACATCCTCCCCCCTTAGAAACATTCATCCTCGAATGAAAAATCTAAGCCACGCGGTTAAGTCTTTAGTAGTTGCCAAAATTTTGGCAAAGTGCCCTCTATTACCGTGAATGTCCAGGAACCTGAAATGCAGAAGATTCCAACCTAAGCACCTCACAGGATGATACAAATAGCTAAGCACCATAGCTCTGTAATAATAGTACGAGCAAAATACAACAACAATAATAAGCAACAATAAAAAGACTAAATGGGTATCCTACCTGACTTTGCTAATCAAAATTGATATTTTTACCACGACGGGATCTAAAACAACTCTGGATATCTGGATCTCATGCCATCCTTGTCTTCCCATGTCACCTCTTCCCTATTTCTGTTTCTCCACAATACTTTAACATAAGCCACATCTTTGGTCCTCAACCTTCGGACCTGTCGATCTAATATTGCAACTGGAGTTTCCTTATAGGACAACTCCTTTGTGATATGAATATCCTCAACAGGGACAACTCGAGAAGGGTCTCCTATGCATTTTCATAGCATCGATATATAGAAGATCGGATGAATCGATTCTACCCCCGATGGTAATTCTAACTCATAAGCAACTTGTCCTATCCTCCGAAGGATCCGATATGGCCCAATGAATCTTGGACTACACTTGTCCTTCTTTTCAAATCTCATAACACCCTTTATAGGTGAGACTTTTAAGAATACCCAGTCATTAACACAAAACTCTAAATCTATTCACCGCACATCTGAGTATGACTTTTGGCGACTTTGAGCAGTCAATAACCGTTCTTGGATGAGCTTAACCCGCTCCATTGTCTGTTATACCAAGTCGGGTTTAACCAAACCTGACTCACTTACGTTAGACCAGGCAATAGGAAATCTGCATTTTTGACCGTACGAAGCCTCATAAGGTGTCATCTTGATGCTAGAATGATAACTATTGTTATATGCAAACTCAATAAGAGGTAAGTCATCATCCCAACTACCATTGAAGTCCATCATGCATGCCCGTAACATGTCCTCAAGTGTTAAAATGACGCGTTTAGCTTGGCCATCTGTCTGAGGGTGAAAGGCTGTACTGAGATTAAATTGCATCCCTAATCCTTTTTGGAAAGACTTCCAGTAGTTAGCGGTAAATTATGCTCCTCTATCCAAGATAATAGATATTGGGACGCCGTGCAACCTAAAAATCTCTCAGATGTAAAGCCCTGCATAATCTTCAACTGTGAAAGTAGTCTTGACCAGTAAGAAGTGGGCTGATTTTTTTAACCTATCAACAATTACCTAAATAAAGTCAAACTTAAGCTGCGATCGAGGTAACCCAGTAATAAAATCCATATTAATTACCTCCACTTCCAGAAAGGAATGACTATCTCCTGGACCAGCCCAGCAGGCTTCTGGTGCTTAACCTTCACCTGTTGGCAGTTTGGATAGTGTGCCACAAACTCAACAACATCCTTCTTCATCCCGTGCCACCATTAGATCTCTCTTTAATATCATGGTACATCTTCGTCGATCCTGGGTGAATAGAATATCGATAATGATGTGTCTCTGCCATAATTTGTTGTCGAAGCCCTACCACATTTGGAACACACAATTGACTTTTATATCTGAGGACTCCATCTCCTCTTATATCAAAGGCTAATGACTCTTTATCATGAACTTTGCCTCTAATATGCTCTAAGTAGGGATCCTCATGCTGTCGTGCCTTCACTTCCACGATTAAAGATGATACAATTGTGTTCTGAACTTTAACCCTACTATTACTTGCCTTTTCTAATCTAACTCCCAAGTTGGCTAATTGATGAATTTCTCGAGCTAATTCACCCCTCTCAACACCTAAATATGATAAAATTCCAATTGATCTATGACTGAGGGCATCAACTACAACATTTGCCTTCCCCGGATGATATAAAAGATATATGTCATAGTCTTTCAGTAACTCAAGCCATCGATGTTGTCGAAGATTCAATTCCTTTTGTCTGAAGATATACTGAAGACTCTTATGATCTGTGAAAATGTCCACATGAACTCCATATAGATAGTGTCTCTAGATCTTCAGTGCATGCATAACTGGAACCAACTCTAAATCATGAGTTGGGTAGTTCTTCTCATGCTTTTTCAACTGCCTTGAAGCATATGCGATCACCTTACCATGTTGCGTTAGAACACATCCTAACCCAATACTAGAAGCGTCATAGTACACTGCATAGCCCTCTGAACCCTCTGGCAAGGCTAGGACTGGTGTTGATGTCAACCTGTCCTTCAGCACCTGGAAACTATGCTCGCAAGCCTCAGTCCACTGAAACTTAATTGCTTTCTGAGTCAGCTTTGTTGTGGTGCTTAAAGTGAAGAAAACCCCTCTACAAACCTTCTATAGTACCCAACTAACCCTAAGAAACTACGAACCTCTATCGTAGTTGTGGGTCTAGGCCAAGTCTTCATGGCCTCAATCTTCTATGTATCAACCATAATTCCCGCATTTGATACAATATGGCCTAAGAAAGCCACAGAGCTCAATTAGAACTCACACTTAGAGAACTTTAGGTAAAGTTCCTACTCTCGAAAAATTTGAAGGACTGCTCATAAATGATTTGCATGCTCATCTTTTGAATGCGAATACACTAAAATATCATCAATAAATACAATCACAAACATGTCTAGATACTGTCTGAATATGTTATTTATCAGGTCCATAAACACTGCCGGGCATTGGTCAATCTAAAAGACATCACCAAAAATTCAAAATGCTCATATCTAGTTCTAAAAGTTGTCTTCAAAATATCTTTCTCCCGAACTCATACCTGATGATACCTCGATCTCAAATCAATCTTCGAGAAGTACTTAGCATCTTGTAGTTTATCAAACAAGTCATTGATCCTCAGAAGTGGATACCTATTCTATATAGTAGCCTTGTTCAGCTGTTGATAATCGATGCACATCCTCAATGAGCCATTTTTTTTCCTCACAAATAATACTGGTGCACCCAGCACTGGGCCTGATAAAGCCTTTATCCAGCAAATCATTCAGCTGATCCTTCAACTCTTTTAGCTCAGAAGGATCCATTCTATAAGGAGGGAAGATATGGGTTGTGTACCTTGTAGCATATTGATAGCAAAATCAATTTCCCATCTGCGGGATACCAGGAAGATCTGGAAATACATTCGAAAACTCATTAACCACCATAATAGATGGGAGAATTGATGGTTCTACATTCATATCCCGAACTCGAGCAAGATGATAAATGCAACCCTTATTAATCATCCTTTTAGCCTTAAGATAGGAAATAAACCTACCTTTTGGCGCTGTTGTACTACCTTTCCATTCTCGCACTGCCTCTCTTGGAAAATAAAATATATCAATCTTTGTCCAGCACTCAACATTAGAATAACAAGACTCTAGCCAATCCATATTCATAATGACATCGAAATCGACCATCTCTAACTCTACCAGGTCCACAAAGGTTTGACGGTCGATAATTTCTACTCTGCAACCTTGGTAGACTCTATTGGCAATAATAGACTCACCAACTGGTGTAGACACAATGAAGGGTCGATTTAATGACTTTGCTTCTGTACACAACTTCCCCGTAATAAATAGAGTAACATAGGATAGGGTAGAGCCTGGATCTATCAAATCATAAACACAATGAGAACAAATAAGCAATGTACCTGTCACAACATCAGGTGATGACTCTGAGTCCTTTCGGTAAGATAGTTCATACACATGGTTCTAGCCACAACCTAAACTAGATGTTCCCCCTCTACCTCTACCTCTTCCTACTGAAGTCTGAGGTCTATTCCCCCACAAAATGTGTTGTTGAGGAAGAATCACTATTGACCGAGTCGACTGACCCATACCACCCTATTTATGGTCTGGCAATTCCTCCACACATGCCCCTCCTGCCCACAAGAATAAAAACTTGTGGAACCCTACCCACATTTCCTAAAATGCATCCTACCGCATGTAGCACAACCCGACGGGCCTGAACTAACGTGGCTTGCACTCATCTACTGCTGAGAGCCTAATGCTCGTGAACCCTCATCTGGACCTGACTGTCCGCGATGATCAAGTCTACTACCTTGGAACTGCGGTAGTGGAGGTTTGGGTGGCCTACTAGGATATCGAGGTTTGGGAGAACCGTAAAACTCTCCATGTGAACTAACATGCCTATCCTTCTTCTGAGGCTTTTTATCAATCCTCTCCCTCATATACTGTTAAAGCTTGGGAGTGATATAATAGGGTTGTTAATGTTGGTGATCATGTAGATATAATTGTAAGTGGTTGGCTGATTGAATGGTTATAAACCCTCATTTTAGGGGTTCATAATCTGTTAGGAACGACTTGGAGACTATTCATATATATTTTTTATAGCTAAATTGCTTGCCTTTATCCATTGAATTGTTTGTTATCTCCCTTAGGGCTATTGTGGTTAGCTATTGAGATATGAAATACCTGTGGGGGCTATGATGTTGTCTAAGAGTACTATGTTATTGCCTAAGAGGGCTATGTATTACCTACGAGGCTATATTGATGCCAAAGAGTGTTATGTGTTGCCTACGGGGCTATTTTGACGTCAAATAGGGATATGTGTTGCGTACCGGGCTATGTTGATGCAAAAGAAGGCTATGTGCAGCCTACAGAGCTATATTGTTGCCTAAGAGGGATATGAGCTACCTATAGGGCTATATCGTTGACTAAAATAGCTATGTGACTTCTTACAAAGACAAGGGGCTACCGATAAGGGTATGTAGATGGATTTCGCACCTTCTGGGCTTATAGGGGCCTAGGTAAGTGGTACATTATTTGTACCTGCCGAGATTATGGGGGTTTGGTTAGGTTGTTGTTTGATTATTTTGTATTTTAGATTCAACAGTAGGTTAGCATGCTTATCTAAATTTTGATTTCCTTACCTGATTACTTTTGGTATATTATGATACTTGCTCATTTAGTCTATTGCCTTTCATACTCGATACATTATTTTGTACTGATGCCCCATTGCCTGGGGGCGCTGCATTCATGCTTCCAAGTCCCGATAGATAACTCGATAGACCTCCCTAGCAGGATGATTGAGTTCCAGTAGGTTGGCTATCCCCTTTCCTCCGAAGCTGCCAGAGTTTAAAGGTTTGTTGGATTTGATTGTATATAGTTTTTGGGTATGTCGGGGCCCTGTCCCGATCAAGCTTTATTACTCTTAGAGGCTTGTAGACTAGTGTATCGGATTGTATAGCCACATTATTATCCATGTTGGCCTTGTTTGTTGGTTGGTCTATGTTTTGTGATGGTTTGTTTTATTGTCTTAATACATAATATTTTTTCATTTCTATATAGAGATAATGCTGGCTTTGACAACCCATATAGCGTTTACATTTTCCTAGATATCATGGTGGTCTTGACGGCCCAAACATGATTTATGTGCTAGCTGGTCTTTTTACATGAACCGTGGGAGTAGTTATGATCTTTATAGGGTTGTTGACAGGGGGATTGCCGGCCAAGGGCATACTTTTAAGGCGAGATATATTTGTTTGTTTTCTTAACTATGTGTGACTTCTCCGTGCCATTACAAAATGGCTAAGCAGGATCGACTCAGCTCCCATTGAGTTTAGGCCGTTACGGATTGGTTAACCCATTAAGAAAAAATCTCTAACCATTAAGAATCGATAACCCGATTAAATTCAAAACTGTTAGCAAAATCGCTAAATCAATAACCTATTATTGATAAACCAATACCTCTTTTTTTGACTAGGGTTATCAGTTTCGATTTGGTTTTGAACACCCCTATGTACCAGGTTTGATACACGAGTCAACTAATAGATATTCCATACCAAGCATGACACTCAAGTCAACCTATAATATGTACCAGGCGTGTTACTTGAGTTTATTGATAATCTATACCAGATGTGTGTAACGATCGGGTTTCGACATTATAGAAAAGCCAACGGGGAAAATTTTTGGGCCGAAAACTTTTTCGTAGTATCTTAGAATTTCCCAACCTAGTCCAGCTTTGGATGAAATCGGAGTCATTGAAGTCTAGGGAAATCTGGTAGCAATTGGGTGATCTAATTATGATTTTGATTACATGAGTAGATAAATAAGTCGTTAAGAAACCCATACGACTTTACATAATTAAATTCGGGCGAGTAGAACTCCCGAAATCGATCTTAGCGTGAAAGGTATTTTCTGAGCATTGTGGGTTAGAGGTGAGTTGTGAAATGGGAATTTTGGAATTCTTTAAAATAACTCCCTGTTTCGTGCAACTCGCTTCGGCGGGGATTTTGGTCGCTTTGGCGGGGCCTCTGTAGCGGGGTGGTGGCCGCTGTAGCAGGCTTGACCCAACTTAAGGTCATTAATAAACTCATAAATGACCTTATTTGGCACTTTTCGATTTTGAGAGCTAAGGAACGAACCCCAGGCGACTGCTACTCATTTTTCACCATTCTTGAGGCTAAATGTAATCTTTTCACTCCTCGAATCCATTTTTTGATCCGTAGAACATAATATAATGGGTGAATATTGATGGGGGAGTGTTTTATTATAGATTCTATGGTGGAAACAACCCTAATTTGGATAATTAGGATCATGAGTTTGATCTAAAGTTCATAGAATTGTTAGTAATTCGAGTAATTAGTGATTGTTTATTGATTCCTATATTATATTGATTGTTTGTAGACCAAGAACAAGTGGAACGAATCCAGAAAGGAAAGGATCAAGTTTCTTAGGGTTTCAAGTTTGTTTCGAGGTAGGCGATGGTTGTGATTCTATGATTGTGTGATGTATGTTTGTTCTTGCTTTATTATGATACATGTATGTATATGAATGTTGCATTATTGATCACACTTGTTGTAAATGAGATAGATGAATGATGGTTACCATGAAATCATGACTTAATTGTATGATCAATCTTAAGGAAATACTTGTAATTGTGATTGTGGTGTGTCGAATGGATCGGTTGCCACGTTCCAGCATAACTAACTTGGATCGATTGCCACGTTCTGACATAATCATTGGATCGGGTACCAAGTTTCGATATGCTAACTGTTTGGGTTTGGGTTTCATGAGAGGACTAATGATTTGACATAATTGTTTATCTTGAGAAATGTGAAGTTGTTCTTTGTTATTAAATATTGATAATATTGTATATGTTCGTTAGATGTATGTGATTGTATTGTTGTGATGACTTATGTATGTTGCACTTAGTTAGATAGCCGATTGATCCTACCAGTACATTGTGGTTGTGTACTGATATTGCCTTGCTCTTATTTTTGTTAAGTACAGGGCATTTTCAAGCGGCTACTGACAGACCATTTTTAGGAGATCAGTGATCGTCGTTCGAATTCAAGGGTAAGCCAATTATTCTGGGCTGCTATGAGTTCTCCTTTAATCTATGTCCACATTTCGGACTTAGATAGTTCTATTAGTTATTAGTACAGTAGTTGGGGTTGTATCCCTTCTTATTTAGACTTGGTTCATTGCTAGATGTTTTGGTACATTGACTTTTAGGTTCTAGGTGTATTTTCCGCATTGTTAGTTGTTAGATCTTTTGGAAGTTTATGGGAACTTCAGTCTTTAGCTATTTAACTTGCTTCCGTAACTTAAATACTTAAGTTTTTGGTTTAGTTGCTTGGTTTGGGTTGTAGTAATGGTTCTCTCACCGGAGGGTTAGTGTGGGTGCCAATCATGACGGTCTGGATCGTGACAAAGTTGGTATTAGAGCCTACGTTTGTTTATATGAATGTACCAAAATGAGTCTAGTAGAGTCTTGCGGAACAGTATGGGGATGCCTTTACTCTTCTTCGAGATGCTATAGGACTTTAGGAAATCTCTCTGTTTTCTGTTGTCTCCTTTCGTGCTATAACTTGGTTCCAATTGATATTTGTTGATTCAAATTGGTATCTAACCTCATTCACTCTTCTGTCCGCAAATGGTTAATACTAGATTCAACGGCGTCAGGCCCGTAACTCCCGTCAATGCTCCAGCTGAGGAATCTGCAGCAAAAGGTCGCGGTCGAGGCAGGGGTAGAGGAAGAGCTAGGGGTAGAGGCTGTGAAAGTGTAGCGCCTGCTGGAAATGGAGCTCCTGTTGAGAATGCTTGTGTGAATGAGAACCCTCATGCGCATCATAAAGAGATGGAAGAGGAGAATGTTGATATTGAGAATGTTGAGGATGTGGGACAAGAGGAAGAGGTGCAGGCTGAGACTACCGATGTCCCCCATAGACCAGTGTTAGCTCGATAGATCATGTCATTCTTAAAAGGGTTGATTGGTCCTGGAGTGCTTCCTTCTATTCAAGCAACTCAAACTCCTACTAATCCTCCTGTCGCTAGCACTTCGCCTAAGGTGGGTGGAATGAGAGGTAACAATGCTTTCTTTCGTCCTTTGTTGGGTTCTGTTATGACTGGTAATGAACATGAAATGTTGAATAAGTTTCTGAAGCTAAAGTCTTATGTGTTTCTTGATTCTGAGAATGAGGATGATTACGAGTTTATCTTAGATTGCTATGAGAGGCTTCATAAGTTGGGAATTATCCATCAGCATGGGGTTGAGTATGTGTCCTTTCAACTTCAAGGTGAGGCTAAGCAGTGGTGGATAGCTTATATGGAATGTAGATCTTCAACTTTACCTCCACTTACTTGGACCCAATTTCATGCTCTGTTTCTAGAGAAGTATGTGCCTAGGACCTTGAGGGATCGCAAGAAGGATGAGTTTATGGCTTTGGAACAAGGTGGTATGACTGTGGCTGCTTATGAGGCCAAGTTCCATGCTTTGTCTAGATATGGTACTCAATTGGTGACTAATGAAGAAGAGAGAATCCGGTTATTTATTAGGGGATTAAATTCTGAGTTGCAAGTATTATCTGTTCATATGACTTTTGCAGGGAGGAGCTTTAATGAGGTGACATACTATGTTAAGAAAGTGGAAGGGGTGAGGCGAGACGGTCAAGCTAAGGCATGGGAAAGAAGGGCCAAGAACTCGGGTAACTTTCAAGGTTCTTATTCCAAGGGGTCCGGAAGGCCAACTCTTGAAGCCAAGCCAATTCAGTCCGTTATGCCCGCCTCTACAGGTAATTACTCAAGAACTTCATCTTATAATTTGATTTAGGATAGCCAGGGAGTCGCACCTTTAGCGGGCAGCAGGCCATCTTTTGATCGTACATGTTACAACTGTGGTGAACTTGGGGATAGAATGTCCCCACCCACGTGTGTTTGAGTCCACGCAACAGCAGACTAGAGCAGTGGTACCTGCGGAAAAAGGTAATAATGGTCGAGGGCGTCCACAAGGTGGGCGAGGAGGTAATCAGTAAGGTCGTGGAGGTAGAGGAAATGGTAATGCAGGCTGAGGTAACATGACCAGGCAGGGAAGTGGTTCATCAAGATGATAGGGCTCAGTGTTATGCCTTTCCGGGCAAGAATGAGGAAGAGGTGTCTGGCCCAGTGATCACAGGTATTATTTTTTTCTGTGACCGGATGGCTAATGTGTTATTTTATCCGAGTTCTACTTATTCTTATGTATTTGTGCAATTTGCCTCAAAGTTTGATATGATTTGTGATGTACTTGATGCCCCTATCCATGTTTCTACCCTAGTTGGAGAGTCAGTCATAGTTACCCATGCCTATAATGCTTGTCCTATTTTGTTTATTTTTCAAACTTGGGCTAAGTTGGTGATTTTGGATATGACTGACTTTGACATAGTATTAGGCATGACTTGGTTGTCCCCCTATTATGCTGTGCTTAATTGTAATACTAAGTCCGTAACTCTAGAAATTCCGGGAAGGGAAAAATTAGAGTGGGAAGGGGTGTACAAGCCTAAGCAAACTAAGATCATATTCTTTATTCGGGCTAAGAAATTGATAAGGCAGGGTTGTTTGGCTTATTTGGCTCATATTAGGGATGTTAAGGTTGAGACTCCATCTATTGAGTCTATTCCTGTGGTGTCGGAATTTATAAAAGTGTTTCCTAATGATTTGCCTGGTATGCCTCCTGATAGGGATATGGATATTTGCATTGATTTAGAGCCTGGTACGTGTCCCATTTCTATCCCTCCATATGGCATGGCTCCGACAAAATTAAGAGAGCTTAAGGCTCAAATCCAAAAGCTTCTTGATAAAGGATTTATTCGTCCTAGTGCTTCCCCATGGGGTGCTCCAGCTTTGTTTGTTAAGAAAAATGATGGTAGTATGAGAATGTGTATAGATTATCCGCAATTGAATAGGGTCACTATTCGAAATAAGTATCACTTGCCTCGAATAGATGATCTTTTTGACCAATTGCAAGCTGCATCGATTTTCTCTAAGATTAATCTAAGATCCGGTTACCATCAATTAAAAATTAGGCCTGAAGGTGTGCCCAAGACGACGTTTAGAACTCGTTATGGGCACTATGAGTGTTTGGTTATGTCGTTTGGTTTGACCAATGTGCCTGCATCTGTCATGAGTTTGATGAATGGGGTGTTCAAACCTTTTCTTGATTCGTTTGTTATAGTGATTATTGATGATATTTTAGTCTATTCAAAAAGTGAGAAAGAGCATGCCGACCATCTTCGTAGTGTTTTGGGTGTTCTTGTGAAGCAAAAGCTATATGCTAAATTTTCTAAGTGTGAATTTTGGTTGAAATCGATTGTATTCTTGGGGCATGTAGTTTCAAAAGAAGGGGTAATGGTAGATCCCCAAAAGATTGAGGCGGTTAAGAATTGGGTTAGGCCTAGCTCTGTGATGAAAGTTAGGAATTTTGTGAGGTTCGCTAGCTACTATCATCGATTTGTGAAAATTTTTGCTTCCATTGCCACCCACTTGACTAACTTGACCAAAAAGGAGGTACCATTTGAATGGACTGAAAATTCTGAGGAGAGCTTTCAAAAGCTCAAGAGTCTCTTGACCACCGCACTTATTCTAGCATTATCGGAGGAAGGTAAGGATTTTATAGTTTATTGTGATGCTTCTCATTCTGGGTTGGGTGCTGTGTTAATGCAGGATAAGAATGTTATCGCTTAAACATCACGTCAATTAAAGGTGCATGAGAGGAATTATCCAACGCATGATTTAGTGTTGGCAGCAGTAGTGTTTGCTCTTAAGATCTGGCGACATTACCTCTATGGTGTTAAGTGTGAATTGTTTACTGATCATCGTAGTTTGCAGCATGTGTTTACTCAAAAAGATCTGATTTTGAGACTGCGAAGGTGGATGGAGTTACTTAAAGATTATAATGTGACCATTCAATACCATCTGGCAAAGCTAATGTGGTGGCTGATGCTTTGAGTCGAAAAGCGGTGAGTATGGGTAGTTTAGCTTGCTTGAGTGCATCCAAGTGACCTTTGGCTAAGGAAATTCAGACATTAGAATCTAAGTTCATACAGTTGGGCATCTTAGAAAGATGTGGGATGTTAGCTAGCATTGAAGTGAGGGCCACATTCATTGATGAGATCAAGGCCAAACAATTTGAAGATGAAAATTTGGAAGAGCTGAGAAAGAAGACTGTGATTGGTAAGGCACAAGAGACCACTCTTAATGCGGAGGTGTACTTAGTTTCAAAGGAAGAATTTGTGCTCCTTGAGTTGATGAGTTGATTCAGAAATTGTTGGCAGAGTCTCACGGTTTGCGATATTCTATTCATCCCGGTGTGACCAAGATGTATAGAGATCTGAAGCGAATTTATTATTGGACGAGCATAAAGAAAGACATAGCGGAGTTTGTGGCGAAGTGTCAAAATTGTCAACAAGTGAAGTATGAACATCAAAAGCCTGCAAGTTTACTTCAAATAATGCAAATTCCGGAATGGAAGTGGGAGAGAACAACGATGGATTTCGTGGTTGGTCTTCCCAAGACTTTGGGAAAGTTTGACTCTATTTGGGTAGTGGTTGATAGATTGACTAAGTCAGCCCATTTTATTCCGGTAAGAATAGATTATAATGCTGAACAATTGGCTAAGGTTTATGTGAAAGAGATGGTAAGGTTGCATGGGGTGCCCCTCTCTATCATCTTAGACTGTGGTACCCAATTCACATCCAAGTTTTGGAGGAAATTACATGATGAATTGGGCACACAACTCCCTTTTAGTACAACCATTCATCCACAAACGGAAGGACAGTTAGAAAGGACTATTCAAGTATTAGAAGACATGTTGAGGGCATGTGTGATTGATTTTGGAGGGCATTGGGATAAGTTCTTACCTTTGTGTGAATTTTCTTATAATAATAACTATCACTCCAGCATAGATATGGCACCGTTTAAGGCACTCTATGGGAGGGATGTAGATCACCCATAGGGTGGTTTGAGGCTGGAGATGTGAAACCTTTGGGGGTTGATTTAGTAAAGGATGCTCAAGATAAGGTGAGGAGTGTTCAAGCTAAGCTTTTAGCAACCCAGAGTAGACATAAAAAGTATGCAGACCATAAGGTAAGAGATATGACATTTCAAACTGGTGAGAATGTTCTTCTTAAGGTATCACCTATGAAAGGGATGATGAGATTTGGCAAAAAGGGCAAGCTAAGTCCGTGATACATTGCCCCCCTTTCATAATTTACCCATCTATTGTAATGACCGAGTTTCGTCATTATAGAAAAGTCAATGGGGAAAATTTTTGGGCCGGGAAACTTTTTCATAGTATCTTAGAATTTCCCAACCTAGTCCAGATTTGAACGAAATCAGAGTCATTGATGTCTAGGGAAATCTGGTAGCAATTGGGTGATCTAATTATGATTTTGATTACATGAGTAGATAGATAAGTCGTTAAGGAACCCGTACGACTTTACTGAATTGAATTCAGGCGAGTAGAACTCCCGAAATTGATTTCAACGTGAAGGATATTTTCTGAGCGTCATGGGTTAGAGGTTTGTTGTGAAATGGGGATTTTGGAATTCTTTAAAATAGCTCCCTGTTTCGTGCAATCCGCTTTGGCGAGGATTTTAGTCGCTTTGGCGGGGCCGATGTAGCGGGGTGGTGGCCACTGTAGTGGGCTCAACGCAACTTAAGGCCGTCAATAAGCCCCTAAACGACCTTATTTGGCACTTTTCAATTTTTAGAGCTAAGGAACGAACCCCAGGCGACTCTTACTTTTTTTTCACCATTCTTGAGGCTAAATATAAGCTTTCACTCCCCGAATTCTTTTTTTGATCCGTAGAACGTAATAGAATGGGTGAATATTGATGGGGGAGGGTTTTGTTGTAGATTCTATAGTGGAAACAACCCTAATTTGGATAATTGGGATCATGGGTTTGATCTAGGGTTCATAGAATTGTTAGTAATTCGGGCAATTAGTGATTGTTTATTGATTCCCGTATTATATTGATTGTTTGTAGACCAAGAACAAGTGAAACAAATCTGGAAATGGAAGGATCAAGTTTCTTAGGGTTTCAAGCTTGTTTCGAGGTAGGTGATGGTTGTGATTCTATGATTGTGTGATGCATATTTGTTCTTGCTTTATTATGATACATGTATGTATATGAATGTTGCATTATTGATCACACTTGTTGTAAATGAGATAGATGAATGATGGTTACCATGAAATCATGACTTAATTGTATGATCTTAAAGATATACTTGTGATTGTGATTGTGGTGTGTTGAATGGATCGGTTGCCACGTTCCAGCATAACTAACTTGGATTGGTTGTCATGTTTCGGCATAATTATGGGATCGGTTGCCACGTTCCGTCATAATCATTGGATCGAGTACCATGTTTCGGTATGCTAACTGTTTGGGTTTGGGTTCCATAAGAGGACTAATGATTTGACATAATTGTGTATCTTGAGAAATGAAAAGTTGTTCATTGTTATTAAATGTTGATAATATTGTATATGTTCGTTATATGCATGTGATTGTATTGTTGTGATGACTTATGTATGTTGCACTTAGTAGGATAGGCGCGTGATCCTACCAGTACACTATGGTTGTGTACTGATACTGCACTTGCTCTTATTTTTGTTGAGTACAGGGCATCTTCAAGCGGCTACTAATAGACCTCGCTTAGGAGATCAGTGATCGTCGTTCGAATTCAAGGGTGAGCCAATTCTTCCGGGCTGCCATGAGTTCTCCTTTCGTCTATGTCCACATTTCAGACTTAGACAGTTCTATTAGTTATTAGTACATTAGTTGAGGTTGTATCCCTTCTTGTTTAGACTTGGTTCATTGTTAGATGTTTTGGTATATTGACTTTCAGGTTCTAGGTGTATTTTCCGCATTGTTAGTTGTTAGATCTTTTGGAAGTTTATGGGAACTTCAGTCTTTAGCTATTTAACTTGCTTCCGTAACTTAAATGCTTTAGTTTTTGGTTTAGTTGCTTGGTTTGGGTTGTAGTAGTGGTTCTCCCACCGGAGGGTTAGTGTGGGTGCAAATCACGATGATCTAGGTCATGACAACGTGGTACCTGAGTCAACCGATAGTCACAACATCACACAATCACTACCACAAAGAACACAACCACACTTGTAAGACCGTAAGTAATTATGGCATGTTCATTTCATGAGATTTGACAACAAGATATCATTTCACATTCGTCCTTTTTTACTCCTTACTAATGTATTGTACAAGCAATACTAATGAAACAATTATCATGCACAGATAACGTAAATTGAAAAACAACTTTACCATCACTTACCTTGAATCAAGCTTGAATGCACTACTGAACCTGAACTTTCTCTATGTTATAAAACTTAGCTCGTTCTTGGCCTATAAATAATAATACAACACAAAATCAATCCAAAATGGCCTAATATATCTGAATTATATCCTAATCTCAAACCCTAGGATAGTCTCATGAACATTCCACCTAGCCCAGTGTTTTACACTATTACTTTTCCTAGAACTATTAATTTTATGATTTACAATAGAGAATTATGGCAATATAATCACAAATAAGCTGTTTTTAATTAAACTCAAGGTTCTACATACCACAATTCTTGCCACTGCAGATTTTTCCATCTTAGGTTTAGTCCAAACTCTTCCCTAGAGTCACAACTACCGATTCTAAGGCCTAAGAATCACACTATCAGGTTAGGGGAGCAATCCACTTACCTTTATGAATGATCTTGATGGAAAATTGAATAAATATTTCTTAGGTCATTTATGTACTTTCCCAAAACGTCTTTGAGTGAAAATGAACAATTTTGGTAAATCTTCTACAATTACATCGACTTACCCCGCCACAACAATTCAATCCCGCTATAGGATTATTGCCGTAGCATAACTACCCGTTATAGTGGCAATTAATTTGATCGTTATAATGGCTGACACGTGACAGAAACTCAAAAATCTTCCCAAACTTGCTCATTTCGCAACACACTTTCAAACTTTGACGCTCCAGATTAACCCCTTCACGCCAAGTTCGATATCAAGAGTTCTACTCACACGAATTTCTCTCTGAATAGTCCTAAGGACTCCTTAAGGTCTTAGATAAAAGGTAAACCAAATCTAATTAGACTTTTTACCTATTCCTTTCCTTAGATTGTCCTAGACCTCATCTCGCTCAGATTTCACCCAAGACTAGCACTAATCCAAAAGTTTTCTCACCTGATTCGTTTTTATGATAAGCTCACCCTTAACAATAGGAAGTTTCATTACATATACTGCTCAACTTTGCGATTTAGAACAAATATACTTCTCGTTAAAACATGATTTACATGTATACATCTTTCATCCAATAAATAATGCATATTTATCTTTTTCGTTAATAGTTTATATTCACTTAATTAGAAAAATCTCAAACTAGTCTGAAAAATGTCACGTGACTTAAAAAAATTACTTCACCCATTTTTTAAGAGAAACTACCTAATTTCACAAACATATCTATCATATTTACTAAAATCCCTATAGTTTGAAATAATTATATTTTATATCACTAATTAATAATTGCATACCAAATTTCTAGTTCTAGATACATGTGTTTACACCTAGATATATGTTGTTTACTACCAAAAAAGGAGAAAAGCGAGCGAGAGCGGGAGGGATGTGAGTCAAATTTGTTTATGTATCACAGATACATGTAAATCACACTAGATACATGTATTTGGTGTGACACACATGTATTAGAGATACCATATACATAGGAGAGTGGCGACCGAGATGGAGAGGAAGCAAGGGAGAGGGATGTGAGCAAAATTTGTTTATGTATCACAGATACATGTAAATCACACTAGATACATGTATTTGGTGTGACACACATGTATTAGAGATACCATATACATAGGAGAGTGGCGACCGAGATGGAGAGGAAGCAAGGGAGAGGGATGTGAGCAAAATTTGTTTATGTATCACAGATACATGTAAATCACACTAGATACATGTATTTGGTGTGACACACATGTATTAGAGATACCATATACATAGGAGAGTGGCGACCGAGATGGAGAGGAAGCAAGGGAGAGGGATGTGAGCAAAATTTGTTTATGTATCACAGATACATGTAAATCACACTAGATACATGTATTTGGTGTGACACACATGTATTAGAGATACCATATACATAGGAGAGTGGC
>JAJOOR010027939.1:0-31411 GCA_036250505.1 Solanum acaule
GGGTTAGACCCATTTCCCACTCAATTTGACCCCCTGAATAAGAATATGAAGTCGAATTTCTGAAATTATGCACGGATTTTGAGATATATGGAAATTACAATTATAGGTGTTTCCGAAGCACATTTTCGGGCATTTTTGGGGTCGTTTCAGGGCCCAAGAAAAAAGGCGAGGAGGTTCCACTTGGCGGACCGCCTAGTCGGCTAAGAAATGAATATTTTACCTTTTCTAAATCCAGGGTGTTACATTATCTCCCCCCTTGGGAACATTCGTCCTCGAATTACGATCTGGACACCCTACGGAAATAAAGGATCAAGAGTAGCCGCCAATCATGCATGCAACATCAAAATATGGCACAATTCAAAGGAGGAAACTTCAACTCCATCTCAAACATAATCAATGCAAAATATGAAATTAGGGACTATATCTAACAACCCATTTTGCATGAAACTCAACATGTCACATGTTCATAGGAGGAACTACCTTCTCCAACTAAAATCATACTCAAAATAATCCACGAGACCATTCGGTCAACTATTCAAGCGAAGCATATACATACAAGGCATGTTCATCAATTCATCTCATTAAGTCAAATTGGCAACTCATACTAAATGTACTACAACATGAGGAATCTAAATCATGAAAACTAAATTTCTTTCTAAACATGAATTTCTCAAGAACATGCATAACATAAGGAAATCATGAAGACACATATATTACACATGACTCCAAAACATAATACAAGCTAAGAGGAACTCTTTGTGTCAAGCTAGAGTAGGAATAGATGAAGAGATGATGATAACGTAACCCTTTGCTATCTAAGCATATCATCTTCCCCTTGGGAGAAAATCCCAACTATGACTAACATCTAAGTCTAACAAGTAGCTTAGGGATGTTAACAAAACATTTACATCTATAAGGAACTATCAACATACCGGTGCCTTAATCCGGAGAGTCTCCTTGGTCCTTTCTAGACCGAAGTGCATATAAGCAACCATATTTCTGAGCATTGTGATCCGGACCACTAAGAGAGGCTTGCTTGGCCTCTCTCCCCTTTGCGATGAGTGTCAGGAAATTTTTCATGTTATGACATTTCTTTCCACATCCAAAGCAACCATCCATGCCGGCTAGGCACGTACCCCCATGTTCTTTTTCATATCTGCCACACTTAGAACTTTCAAAGGAATAACCGCCTCCATTTCCTCCTTGAGATTTGGGGTTAGACACCCTATCCTTGTTGACCATTGGGAAATCATTGGAGGAATCTTGATTGAATGACCTCTTATTGAACCTTGGTTGACCTTTTTCATCAGACCTAGCTCTTTTTACCTCTCTAATCTCTCTCTTGAGTTTTGACTCCTTAATTTGTTGGGCATACACCATAAGCCTAGAGATATTCATGTTATCATGGAGCATTACGGTATGACATTCTTCACTATCTAAGTCGGACACACGCGTCAAAAACCTACTAATCTCATCCCCCCACTCCGCCACCATAGATGGAGCATACTTGGATAGTTGGGTAAATTTCAAAGCATGCTCGTTAACACTAATGCTACCTTGCCTAAGGTTAATGAATTCTTCTACCTTGGCTTCCCTCAACACTCGGGGAAAACACCTATCAAGGAATGCTTTCTTAAACAACTCCCAATCTATGGGACCCGCTCCTACCGACCTATTTTTCTTCCATTGCGTATACAAAACTTGAGAAACATCCTTCAATTGGTAAGCGTGTAGCTCCACTTTTTGTACCGAAGTAACCCCCATGGCATCAAGTATTGTTTAAACCACATCCATAAATTCTTGAGGATCCTCTCCCACTTTGGAACCAAGAAACTCTATAGGGTTCATTCTAGCAAAATCCCTCAATTTAGAAGTCATGGAATTCACATTTGGGTTCATATGAGTGTTGACATCTCTATTGGCTTGGGCCGTCTTGGCTTTAGACAACATTAGAAGAGCTGACCTAACCTCCACATTCGACATAACTGGAGGATTAATCGAAATTTGATTAGCTTGAAGAGTTTGGTTCACTTTAGGAGCTTCTTCCTTGACATTGTCACCCTCCATTCTTCTTGCGTTAGCCCTTCGTGTATTTATATCCTGAAGACACAAAAGATGGATTAGGAGAGGGACTTTATAGAGTTAAACTCTACGGCACGACATAAGAGTAATGAAAGAAGCGTAGCTTCCTAACATCTTATAGCCTCTTATTCATAAATGTGGTGTGCTTCACACTATGAAAAAGACTCCACTAGACGTGGCTTATGAGACATCATCCTAGAATCATTCTAAACCTTGTGCTCTGATTACCAAGTTTGTCACGACCCAGGGGTACCCCTAGATTTAACACGTCGTTCTTAAAACCGAAGGGGTCTCATACAATCCCTTAGCATATCATAACATAGGATAAAATAAATGATGCGAAAATTTTAAAACATTATCCATACAATCGAAGTCTTTTATAAAAGCAAGCGGAAGTATAATTCGTCTCAATTAGTCATCTTATACAATCCTTGAATCAAAAATAGGGTCAAAGCCCTCTTAACATAATCCGAACATAAAGTAACTAGAAAGAAACTACAAATGACTCATACGTCCTCGAATTTTGAGGACTCACCACAAGCTAGGAGAATAGTCCATCCAAGTTTTAACCAATAGAAGATAACCTTAAGAACCGGAACCTACACTTTGTATAAAAATGCAGAAAATATGGGTTAGTACAAAAATGCAAAAAGTGTGATAGCCATGCATAAAATCATGCTAAAAAGGAAATTTTCGTTGAAAAGGATGCATTTACCAAGTTTGAGAATCATTATGCACTTTTACTGTAAAAGCATAAGTCACATGAATATTTAACATGTAGATCATCATAGCATAATAGAACCTTTTCATAAGTAACCCTAAGTTATACTTGTGCAATGCATAGATAAAGATCTCTTAATCCCATCTATACTAAGTACCACTTTTAGGCCACCATTATCATACTTACCATTCTTTGATGTCATCCTTAGTTCATACTCATAGACAAAGAAAACAACTCATAGTGACAATAAACATTAACCATACTTCACTGCAAATAGTTTTCATAACAACATTCTTAGTAGCATCATCATAAGCATATTCATTGGTCATTATAACATAAAGGAACACACCAATACTACTCTCAATGCCTACTTATGCATTGCATGGAAGAAGTCCCATGCCTCAACCCAAACTAAGTAGTTCATTCTAGAGAAGCCATAGTTAAGTATGATTCATTGTGGTGGTAATCCCTAACTAACATAGACCATCTGAGCAAATAATGGAATCCGGTGTTACCCACACCGAAAAGGGATTCCTACTTGCCTAAGGTAGTACCATTAACATTTTGCTTAGGTGGATCCACAAGCTAGAAACCTATGAGGGCACATAGTTTATGGGATAAGGATATTGCTACTAGATACCCCCCCCCCTCAACTCACGTATGGGTATCCATCTCAAGAGATTGCTACCATAAACCCAGCCTCAACTCATATGAGTGCTTCCATCTCATATCAATATCCACTCGGTGCTTAGCATTATTCCCCAAGGAGTACTTAAAATTACATTATTTGAGTTCATTGTTATGGGATAAAGAGATTTCTACTAGATACCCCACCTCAATTCACGTGAGAGCACCCATCTCATCCAAACAACATTCATAAGATAGATCATAGATTCGATAGGTTAGAATGGCCTGTCAACCTAGGAATCCCATATTGTGAGAAAAGCTTTCACAATATGCCATTATCATTCATAAGTGTATAATTGAGAATAGCCTTTCAGTCAACACAAAATCATTGTCATAATCATAGAAATTTCATTCATACTTTATTCATAAGTGTATGTGTGTGATAATAGCCTTTCAACAACACCACCATTGCATCATAATCATTATCACATTACTTTCAAAGTATTCATAAAACATGTACATACATATAATGATCATACATAAATCTCATAATTTGCCCTTCAAGGACCATAGATCACATTCAATTAACACACCTAGAATTACAAAATTAGGCATAAATAATAACATGATTCAATTAACTCAACTACTACAAGCATAATCCCATAATATTATTCTATAATTAGCAAACCCACATCACAAGTTCAAAATTGGGGAATATGGTGTATCATGGGCTCTTGGGGGAATTCATCATAAATCAACAATAATTCATCAATTAAATCATAATCCATCATAGATCAACCATTAAAAACGTTTTTGGAAAGAAGCCATGAGGTTAAAGTTATACCCTAACTTTTGGGTTTTCCAACTTTGAAATTGAAGGTTTTGGAGGGGCTCTATGGGTGAAGGCTACCCATAGATGAAGAGCTACCATACCTTAGTTATGATTCTCCAAAGAAATTGAGTTGAAAAGCCTTGTTTCTCCAAGTTCTAGCTTCAACTCTTCTCTTCTTCTTCCTCTAGTTATAGAGAGAGAAATTCTTTTGGAGAGGATGAAGTCTTGGGTTTTCTTTTAGATTAGAAGGAGAGTGATTTTGTTTGGGAATATGAGAATAAAAAGCTTATGTACTTTACTAGGGAAAGAGTAAAACAATGTAGTATCAATTCAGAGAAAATAACTAAAGACCTCTAAGACTCCCACTTAAAAACTGTAGATGTGCACGCTAAACCTTGGCAAGGGCACTTGGCGACTCACCGAATGTGCCCTCAGCTCGCCTCATTTTACAGTGAGTCGACTTGGGGGCAGAGTCAACTTAGGCAATGGGGGAGTCAACTTCGTCTACTCACTGATCAGAATGGAGAGACCAAATAAGCTCTCCTAAAGTTACAGAAAGCAGGACATCAGGGACCAAGACAAAAGGCGAGGAGGTTCTACTTGGCGGATCTCCAAGTCGACTCGGAGGATCGCCAAGGTGACTAAGAAATGAATATTTTGCCTTTTCTAAATCTGTGGTGTATCAATCAACGAGCACAATCACAAACATGTCAAGGTATTGCCTAATCACCCTATTTATCAAATACATAAAAGCGGCCGGAGCACTAGTCAAGCGAAATGATATCACCAAAACGTAATAATGACCATATCGAGTTCGTAAAGCCATTTTTGGAATATTATTCTCTATCATCCTCAGTTGGTGATAACCCAACAAGAGGTCAATCTTAGAGAAATAACTTGCTCTTTGTAGTTGGTCAAATAAATCATCTATCTTTGGGAGAGGATACTTATTCTTAATGGTAACCTTGTTCAACTAACGGTAGCCGATACATATACGAAGTGAACCATCTCTTTTTTCAACAAACAAAACTGCAGCACTTCATTGAAGGATACTCGGTCGGATGAAACCTTTATCCAACAAATCTTTCAATTGCTCTTTCGATTCCTTAAGTTCTGCCAGGGCCATTCGATAAGGAAGAATAGATATAGGTTGTGTGTCTGGGACCAGGTCGATACCGAAGCCTATTTCCCTTCTTGGAGAAATACTAGGTAGATCATCTCAAAACACTTTTGGAAACTCATTTATAACGGGAATCGACTCAAGAGTGGGCGTTACAGAATACATATCACTCACCCAAATATGTGGTATATGCAATCCTTAGAAATAATCTTTCTAGCTTTGACACAAGAAAAAAATCGACATTTAGGAATTATAATTTCCTTTTTTCCACTATAGGATAGGATCATTTGGAAACTGAAACTAGACTAATGGTGTCCTACAATCAATAGAGGCATAAAAAGAATGCAACAAATCCAAACAAAGAATGTTATGAAAATCTAGCATATCAAACTCTACATGATCACCATGTGTGACTCTATAGGATAAGGAAATGAGACAATTTCTATATACTCTCTCAGCAATAATAGATTCACCGATAGGAGTAGAGACAAAAAACTGGTATACAAACAAATAAGGAAGAATATTGAACTTCATAGGCACATATGGCATTAAAAAAGACAAGGTACTACCAGGATGAAGAAAAGCGTAAACTTCAAGTTGAAATAATTTAAACATAACGGTAACCACATCGGGAAAACCTTATTACTCTTAGAGATTCTGGAGTGCGTAGAATTTGTTTTACTTTGGAACACTTGAACATAAACAACTAGATGGAGCTTGCCTACCTTTTCTTCCCTTAGTCGTAAGTGTCTTAAAATATCTTATCCTATGTCTACTCTTACCACAACCATAGAAACCATCCATACTGGATAGTATTCACCCTCATGTTTCCTTCCACACTTTGCACAAGTAAACAATGAAGATACACTACTATTTCGTCCTTGTGTTTTAGGGTTAGATGCCCTATCCTTGTTGAATCTAGAAGGAGCATTTGAGGAACCTTAACCGGAAAACCTTTGTCAGAACCTAGAACGACCACGTCTAGAGGACCTTGAATGTTAAAATTTACCATCTCCAGTCCTTAACTTCTTTTTCTCCCTACATATTCCCTTAAGTTTTTCTTCTTCTATTTGTTGAGAATGTACAATTAGACAAGAAATGTCGATATTATTTATAAGCATGGCAGTACGACATTCTTTGACTACCATCTCAAACACTCCCAAAAAAAACATACTCATTTATTCCCTAGAATCGGCAACCATAGTAGGAGAATACCTAGAAAATTGTGTGAACTTCAAAGTATATTCCTTTACACTAATGTTTCATTGATGAAGGTTGATGAATTCAAGCACCTTTGCCTCCCTCATCTCAAGGGGAAAGAACATATCAAGGAAAGCAACCTAAAACTTTTTCCAATGGAAAGGACCCGCACCATCAACCTTCTCTTCCTTCCATTGGTTGAACAGAACTTGAGCAACACCCTTAAGTTAGTAAGCGGCCAATTCCACCTTCTCTACCACGTCACACCCATATTAGATTACCTATATAGGGATTTTATTCCACTAAATTAATTCATTCACCTCATTATTTCTAAATCCCAAATCAATTCTCAAACTTCATCCTCTCCAAAAATTCCCTCTATAGAAAAATCTAAGAAAAAGAAAAAGCAGAAGAAGAAGGAAGTTGGAGCTAGGGTTCAAGAAGCAAAGTTTTCATAGAAATTTCATTGGGCTTCATTGTTAAGCTATGGTAGATATTCATCCATGGAGCCCCTTCAAAATCCTAATTTCAAAGATACAAATCCCTAAAAGCTAGGGTTTGATTCCAAAGTCATGGGTTCCTTTCAAAAATGATTCTAATGCTGGAATTACTTTATATTATGATTGAATTGATGATTTATTATGATTGTTATGTTAAAATCCCCAAGAAGCGAAATCCACATATTCCCTAATTATGATCTTGTGTGTGGGTATGTTGATGAAAGAAGGATATTATGAGATTATGCATGTAGTAATTGGGTTTCTTGAATTATATTAATATCCATGCCTAATGTAGTGAATTCTAGATGTTTTTATTTTATATGATCTTTGATCCTTGAAAGGGAAATATTTATGAAGTTTTTGTATATGCTTTAAGAACACTTTGAGAGTGAAGTGCCTATGATCATGATCTATTTGTGATGTTGTTGAAAGGTTATTCTCATATATACACTTATGCATGAATATGATATGAAGTGAATGGTTTTCTCACAATATGAAAATTCTAAGGTTGAAAGGCTTTCTCACCTATTGAATCTATATGTAGACATTGATGGTGAAGAGTTATTCTCACGCATGATCTAATAAGCTATCTTAATGAATCAAGTTATGACTTAATATGTAATCCGTGGGAATTGATACTTAGCACCGAGTGGATATTGACAATGAGATGGGAGCTCTCCCACTAGTAGAGGCCGGGTTTCTAGAAGAGATCTCATGTGATGGAAGCTCTAACGTAAGTAGAGGCCGGGTTTCTAGTAACAATCTCCTTATCCCATAAACTATGTTCCCTCATAGGTTATTTAGCTAGTGGATCCACCTAAGCTAAGAGTATGGTTCTACCTTAGGCAAGTAGGACAACCCTTTTCGGTGTGGGTGACACTAGGGGTCCGTGTATAGCTCACATGGTCTCATGTCGCTTAAGGATTATTCCCACTAAAACAAGATTATGAATTAGGCACTACGGTTACTCAAGATGCTTTTATATGAGTTTTAAATCTTAAAGTTGACTAACATGAAGGATGGCTTAAAGAGGTTTACTTAGCATGGGTGAGATTGATGGGGACTTACCTATGCATTGCAAAAGTATGCCTTAAGGGTATTTATTAAGTGTTTCTTTTATATTATGATGAACTATGTAATGACTATGCTTATGACTTATGCTTCTGCACTATGTTCATGATGATGTTCAAACTTAGTAAATTACATGCATTCAAATGAAATGTCCCTTTTAGCATGTTTTCAATGTTTTATGCATGGCTATCATACTTAGTGCATGTTGTACGGGATGTGTCCCTTTTCACTTCTAATCTTGTAATAGATAGCTATGTTGAGACTTAGAGTCTTAACTTTCTGCTTTTCTTTTATGAAATTTTTTGACTTGAAATGCGTTTTTACTTTTATTGTTCTATTGCTTTGTTATAATATGCTAAGTGTCTTGTATGGAATCATTCGAAGTTCTATACGCCATGTTACATCTAAGGGGTACCCCTGGTCGAAACAAACTTGGTAATCAGACATGATGTTAAGAATGATTATAGGATGAAGTCTCATAAGCTACGTCTAGTAGAGTCTTGTTCATGAGTGTGAAGCGTGCTACATTTATGAATGAGAAGCTAGAAGATGTTTAGGAAATTTAACTTCATCGTTACTCTGATGTCGTGCATTAGATTTTAACTCAAAAAAATTATCTCTCCTAATCCTTCTCTTGTGTTCTTCACGATATGAATAATTGAACGATGGAGAGTGACAATATGGAACAAGGAGCTCCTCCTCAAGCTTCGGTTTATCCCTTGGATGAGAATATAACAAATGCGGAGGTTAGGTCAAATTTTCAAATTTTGGCTCAAGCTTTGGCGACCCAAACCAATAGAGAGGTTGTAGCTCCGGTGAATCCTAATGTGAATTCAGCCGCTTCAAGAGTGAGGGATTTTACGATAAAGAACCCTCCCAAATTTTATGGCTCCAAAGTGGAGGAGGGTACCGTAAAGTTTGTCGATAAGGTTTAAACAGTACTAGCTATCATGGGGGTGTCTCCCCAAGAGAAGGCGGAATTGTCCACCTACCAACTAAAAGGGGTTGCTCAATATGGTATGGTCAGTGGACGGAGGGCAAGGCCATTGGGAATGGGTCCCGTAGAGTGGGAGATGTTTAGATCAGCGTTTCTTGATAGTCTATTTCCCTTAGAGATGGGGAAGCAAAGGCACACGATTTCATCAACTTACGTCAATGATGTATGAGCGTTAATGAGTATACCCTAAAGTTCACTCAACTATCCAAGTATGCTCCATCTATGGTTGCGGATTCAAGGGCTAGGATTAATAGGTTTGTGGCGGGCATATCCGATATGGTGGTGAAAGAGTGTCGTACCTCCATGCTCATTGGTGACATGGACATCTATTGTTTCATGGTCCATGCACAACAAATTGAGGAGCAGAAACTCAAGGAAAAGTATAGGGAGGTGAAAAGAGTTAGGACCAGTGATGTGAACTTCTCCAATGCTTGATCCGATGGACAAGGTCGACCAAGGTTTAGGCAACGGTTTTCCAAACAAGGTTTCTCTAGTGCTCCCCCAAGGGTCAACAAGGATAGGGTGTCTAACCCTAAACCTCAAGGAGGTAATAGTAGTGGCTCTTATGTGACTAGGCCTATTTGTGCAAAGTGTGGAAGGAAACATGATGGAAAGTGCCTAGTTGGGATATATGGGTGCTTTGGTGGTGGAAGGATTTGACCCAAAATGAGATACTGACTAACACTTGCGGCTAAAGGAAGAGAGGGCAAACAAGCTCCTCCAAGCGGTTCAAAGTCCAATGCCCCAAAGCAAAACCGTTTTTATGCTCTTCAAACCCAAGGTGACCAAGAGAGCTCCCCGGATGTGGTGAGTGGTATGTTAAAAGTCTTTCTTATTGATGTATATACCCTGTTGGATCACGGTGATACTTTGTCCTTTGTGACACCTTATGTTGCCATGATGTTTGATATGCTCCCGGAAGTGTTATTAGAACCTTTTTTGGTCTCTACCCCGGTTTGTGATTTTGTGGTGGCTAAGAGGATTTCTAGAAGATGTCCCCGTTTCCTTATCGCATAAAGTTACTCTTGTTGATTTGGTAAAGTCTAACATGATAGACTTTGATGTGATTCTTGGTATGTATTTGTTACATGAATGTTATGCCTCTATATATTGTAGAACTCGGGTGGTTAGTTTTCAATTTTCAAATGATCATATCTTAGAGTTGAAGGGGGGGAATTCTATGCCTAGAGGTCAATTTGTGTTATACTTTAAAGATCGAAAGATGATCTCAAAAGGTTTCTTTTACCATGTTGTTAGGGTGAGGGATATAGATTCTGAAACCACTTCTCTTGAGCTAGTTTCAGTAGTTAATGAGTTCCCGAAAGTTTTCCCAGATGATTTTCTTGGTATTCCTCCAGAGCAGGAAATAGATTTTGGTATTGACCTTCTTCCGAACATGCAACATATCTCTATCCCTCTTTATAAAATGGCTCCAGTGGAGTTAAAAGAGTTTAAAGATCAACTAAAGTATTTGATAGATAAGGGCTTTATTCGACCGAGTATCTCTCCATGGGGTGCTCCGGTGTTGTTTGTTAGAAAAAAAGATGGGTATCTTATAATGTGCATTGATTGCTATCGTGACCAATGACACTAACCTATGATTCGAGTGTGTACGATCGTCGATAATATAGTAACCCAACCTAGGGTTGGGGTCGTGTCCCAAGGGAGTGGTAGTGAAAATAGTAGTTAATTAGAATTTTCTTCTTATTAGTTGTAGTTAAAGAATTTGTCGAATAAAAATAAAGTAAATTCAAGTGGGTGACACAAAAATGTCAAATATCGATGGGGGTTTTGTCACAAGTTAAGCTAAAAATACGAAAATAACAAGAAAATCAAGTATGAAGAGAAGTTCTTGGGGTGTGACCGCAATACAAGTTGAGATAAATTGTTGGGTACATGCTTTCGATAGGAAATTTGCAACATAAGAGTGACTAGGCTAATCTCTAGATGGAAATAACTTCCCTCTCGAGCAACTTACCCTGTTTCAAATGTGTTCCTCTCGGACACCTATCTGCCGCATGAAGGCCAGCCTACACCTTACCCCACTCACTCCCTCGAGCTGAGCGTTAGGATATAGGGCTAGGGCTCACCCTCTCGGGCTGAACCTCATGTCGACCCACTCCTTAAGCCATCAGTCTAGCGGTCTTGGTTTCGGGACCTCCCTCTCGGGAAAGCCTAAAACACATAGGTGGTTTTTTAGTTGGAACTACAAACCCATTAAATTAAACCACAACCACTAGGTGAAATCACCATTAAAATAGATCTAACCTCTCAGCAAGCAAAACCCAACAACAATATTAACACATATTTTCTAAATCACACCCTAAGAATGGGGGGTTTTAGGCACACATCAACAAATAACAAAATACACCTAAAATGACACTACAATCAAATGGGTATAAGAAATTAAACCTTGATTTAAGCAAATGAAGAAAAATGGAGAAGACCCACTTCCAACTTGGGGAAGATAAAATCCTCTTTCTTCAAATTTCCCAAAAAACCCTCTCCAAACATGAGAGAAAAATATCCAAAAAAGTACTATTTTATCGTGAAAATTAAAATAAATCTTCGAATCTTTAAAATTAATAAAGAGTTTAGTATTTATAGACTTCAGAAAATAGTGTTGGTGGATCGTTCGGTGAGGTTAGTTGGAATCGCTAATTAACTCGGCGATTCACCGTTTGGTGTAGTTCATCGCCTTATTACACTAGCCTTCAGCATCGTTGTGGTCGGTGTCATTTGGCGATATAGTACTGCGTCGCAGAACTGTTCAGTGAAATACCGACTGCTCCTTTCATCGCCTTTTCTATCTTGCTCCTTCAGGGCTTCGCGTACTGGAACAAAGAGTGGAGTGCATCCCTTTGGCGAATCGCCAAGCGTGCTTGGCGATGCTCAGTCTTCAGCTTCTTCGTTCTTTTAAGCCTTTTTGTTCCTTTTTGCACCTAAGTGTCCATACTTCCACTAAAACTTCAAATACCTGAAACTTAAGTGTTTTCATTAGATATTTAGAATAAATAAGCATTTGAGGACACTATTTCTATTAAAATAAAGCCCTAAATGAGTCAAATTTGTGGACTCATCAACACCCCAACTTAAACTTTTGCTTGTCCTCAAGTAAAACTCAGGTTCAGCAGTTCAAATAGGATGTCTCAAATAGGGCTACACAAGACTAAATCATGAATATACACAAAAAGACTCAAATTACTCATGCAAAGATCAATTGTGTACTCTCAAGTTGTGACAAACCATTACCAAAGATTCTCATGCTCGCAATACTTACTACTTGTGCAAGTTCAAGCTCAACAAAAAGTATCTAAATGCCCTCACATAAAGAATGATTCCACATTCACACACAGAGGTTAATCAATTCAAGATCAGGAATCAGATGCAACGGTCACACTCAAAAAGAGGAACACAATGCATGTTTTCACCCATAGACTTGCCCTTATTTTGCAATTGATCTTCGATTCGGCTCATTCAAGATCAAAAGGGTCTTTCTAAGGCTTGTAATGGGGCTAAGTGAAAAGGTATGGTCATTTATGCTCAGTGACTTTTCATCCTCATGAGATGTGGTGTTCTCAAGGCATTCCCTTCTTTTTCTTTATCAATTCTTTTTCTAGTGCTTCTAAGTCATCTTTTTATTCACCTCCATGGATTGCTTGGAAACACAATTTCTTTTATACTTTTATTCCACAACTTTTCTTTTTCATTCTTTTCTTTTCTATTTCATTTCTTTATTTTATATATGGAAGGTTTCCATTTTGTTTTGCAATACCATGGGTTAAGAGAGACTTCTTCTGGCACTTCTTGATTTCTTCTTTTCCCTTTATACCATACCTCTTTGGCCTAAGTTGGCTATTCACTAAACACATCTCAATAGGATTATAGGTAGTGGATGAAGAAAGGTCTAAGTTTCATCAAGTTTCTTCCAAAGAAGGATAGGGTGAAAGCGTGCTCAAGAAAGGTTCACACACTCACAAGGGAGGTCACAAGAGATGCATATATCAAATTGGCTCACATTATTCGAAAGCTTCCTGAGATCATCTCAAGAGCAAGCCTTATTCAATCAATCAGACTACCGGGGGAAATTCTAGGTGTATTCATGCATGGTTCAAGGTAAGCTCATCACACAAGGCATCGACAGTTAAGTCAAACAAGACTACACACTTTCGCTAGTGTGCAACAGTCATTAAAAGAGAATCAGTAGAAATGGCTAATGACAACGAGATGCAGAGAGTTCACATATTCACTATGCAACTTCATTTGTTCTCATCGTAGCCACACATTCATGTTTGTTCGATTGAGAGAACTATTCAAGTCATCGGTATTGATCGAAATCGAGACTTGAATTTGTACAAGAACAGCCACTTTCAATAAAAGAGGTGGCAAAAATTTTGGAAAAACAAAAAATTTTCGGAAGGGTCAAAAGTATTTTTCAATTAAACCCAAAAGAGAGCCATAAGCTCAAACAATCGCAAAGAATTCTTAAAAACACAATTATAAACAGACAACCCAAATATATACAGAAAAAATCATTCAAAACAAGCAAAGAAGGTGAGCCTCACCCCACCACAAAAGAAATCGTTTCTCCTCAAATGCTAGTAATATAATTGCAAATGAGTGCAAAATTTTCAAAAATAAATTTGGGGTTTTAGAGACTAACCTTTGATGCCGATCAAATAGCTTTCTGTAATACTAAGCAACAATGAAATCCAACCCCAAGAACTAATCACCGAATAAAATACTAACTAAAAGCAAAAATCTAGAAATTAATACCTTTGGTATGATTTTGTAGAGTTTGTAACGAGGGAAAGTGAGAGATTCAAATATTTGACCCTTCGCGTTTATATAATTGTTCAGTTCTTGTCCATTCTACGACGTTAGTTGCACTCGGCGAAGCACCGAACGGTCTTTTATCCCGCCCTTTCTTCAAAATCTTTAATTTTCTTAGGGTGAAATCGGCGGTCTGCATCGAGATCGCCGAACTGGTTGGCCATGCGCCGAGCTGATTTCTGAGTTCACCTAGTTTTACAGGCTCTGCATTGCACTAGCATTGAGCCCAACGGCGGATTCAGCCGAGCTCGTCGACCTATTAGGCGAATCGCTGAATGGATCTGTTGCTTGCCAACTTGAAATTTTCCACACTTTTCTCATTTTTAACCTGCCACATTAACACACCATTATTTATAAAAGTAAAATCCTACATTTAAGACCTTGGGTTGCCTCCCAAGAGGCGCCTTATTTAACGTCGTGGCTCAACGTAGGTCCTGAGTGTCAGTTGGTAACCCCAATATATCGTTTGGATGGAGCTGAGGCATTGCAAACATCAGGAGTGATCT
Source organism: Solanum acaule (assembly GCA_036250505.1). Lineage (NCBI taxonomy): Eukaryota > Viridiplantae > Streptophyta > Magnoliopsida > Solanales > Solanaceae > Solanum > Solanum acaule. The sequence goes on from JAJOOR010027939.1 coordinate 14,490, forward strand.
GATGTGTTGGATTGATCTAGAATGAGATCCAATCAATTGATTCAATGCTTCAACATTCTCTCTTATTTTGTCCAACACTCGATCTTGATCGGTGATCTTTTGGAAAATGATTTGAAGTGTGTCCTCAACAAGACTTTTCTCATCTTCTATAGACTTCTTCCGCACATGAGGAGGTATGTACCTTCCTTGGCGTTTGAACTAGTTTTCCACCCATATATTTTGGTGGTGAAGTGATTTAGTTGAGATACCAGTGCAACTATCTTGAAGTCACTCTCGACATCTTGATCTGCCTCAACTGGCTTGCCACCCTCTCCCTCTATCATGCTTAGAGGACCTGCATACACAAACAATACACAAAGAAAAACAAAACTAAAAGTAAAATTAGTAAAACCTGCATTAAAAAGAGCAAGAACTTTAGGAGAACTACACCTTCACGTAACACCACTCCCTGGCAGCGGCACCATTTTGATTGCTATCATGACCAATGACACTAACCTATGGTTCGAGTGTCTACGATAATCGATAATATAGTAACCCAACCTAGGGTTGGGGTCGTGTCCCAAGGGAGTGGTAGTGAAAATAGTAGTTAATTAGAATTTTCTTCTAATTAGATGTAGTTAAAGAATTTGTCGATTAAAAATAAAGTAAATTTGAAGTGGGTCAGGCAAAAGTGTCAAATATCGATGGGTGTTTTTTCACAAGTTAAGCTAAGAATACGAAAAAAATAAAAATATCAAGTATAGGGAGAAGTTCTTGGGGTGTGACCGCAATACCAGTTGAGATAAATCTTTGGGTACATGCTTTAGAAAGGAAATTTGCAACATAATAGTGACTAGGTTAAGCTTTAGATGGAAATAAGTTCCCTCTCGAGCAACTTAACTCGTTTCAAATGCTTTCCTCTCAGACACCCAATTGACGCATGAAGGCCAGCCTACGCCTTACCCCACTCACTCTCTTGAGCTGAGTGTTAGGATATGGGACTAGGGCTCACCCTCTCGGGCTGAACCTCATGTCGATCCACTCCTTAGGCCATTAGTCTAGCGGTCTTGATTTTGGGACTTCCATCTCGGGCAAGTCGAAAACACATAGGTGGTATTGTATTTGAAACTACAAACCCTTTAAATTAAACCACAACCACTAGGTGAAATCACCATTAAAATACATCTAACCTATCAGCAAGCAAGACCCAACAACAATATCAACACATATTTTCTAAATCACACCCCAAGGGTAATTGGGATGACCATTTGCCATTAATAGAGTTTGCCTATGATAATAGCTATCACTCAATATCGGTATGGCTCCCTTCGAAGCCTTGCATGTTAGGGAATGTAGGTCTCTAGTTGGATGGTTTGAGGTACGTGAGATTGCTCTAATTTGTCCCTAATTGGTTTATGAATATATTGAGAAAGTCTGGCCCATTAGAGAGAGGTTGAGAACGACTCAGAGTAGATAAAAGTCTTATGCCGATGTGAGAAGAAGGGACCTAGAATTTGAGGTTAATGATTGGGTCTATCTAAAAATATCACCTATGAAGGGTGTAATGAGATTTGGCAAGAAAGGGAAACTGAGTCCCCTGTATGTAGGCCCACATGAAATTTTGAAATGAGTTGATAAAGTTGCCTATGAGTTAGATTTGCCAAATGAGTTGGCTCTGGTGCATCCAGTATTTCATGTTTCTATGCTGAAGAAGTGTATTGGAGATCTAGTATCTGTTATCCCCTTAATAGTGTTGGGAGTTGATGAGAGTCTTTCATAAGAAGAGGTTCCTTTAGAGATCATAGACCGGCAAGTCAAGATATTGAGAAACAAGGAAATAGCTTACGTGAAGGTTTTATGGAGGAATCACATAGTTAAGGGTGCTTCTTGGGAGGTCGAGGCCGACATGAAGTCCTGATATCCTCATATCTTTCTTCTACTCCCAGTCAAGCTTGTGGAAAGTAGTTACTCTTAAGTCTTCTTGTTTTGGGAGTCATGTGTGTTATCTGTGTTTTCCATGATTTCTTATGTTATACATGTTCTTGAGAAATTCATGTTTAGTAAGAAAATGAGTTTTTCTGATTAATTTTCCTCATGTTATTGTGCATTGAGTAAGAGTTGCCTATATGCTTCATGAGATGAATTGTTGAACATGCTTAGTTGTGCTTTTTGGAAGTATGTTGGATAAATTCTCTTTGAGGTTGTGTTGAGCATGCTTTTAGTTTGGAGAGGTAGTTCCTCCTATGAATATGAGAAATGTTGAGTTTTCATGAATAATGGGTTGTTAGATGTAGTTCCTACTTCCTTGTGATTCTTTGATTATGTTTGAGATGTAGTTGATGTTTCCTCATTTTAATTGTTCTTTATTTTGAGCTTTCATGCATGATGGGCTGCTATTCTTGAGTCTTCACTTCCGTATGATATCTATATCATCATTCGAGGACGAATGTTCTCAAGGGGTAGATACTGTAACATCCCAGAAACTAGTAGGCTAAACTAGAACTTAACATGAGGGCTAGAGTCATGAGTATTACTCCCCATACTAAAAAATAAAGGGTTTCGTGTTAGAACGTCAATGTACGACCCCCAAGGACCAACCATGGGTTTTTGAGGATGACCCTTGAAACTGGCCTACAATAGTGAACCACGGTAGGACGCACGCCCCGTGGGTGATTTGCCGTAGGTGAAGGCCCTGAAATTAAGTCTCTGAACCCCAATTCTTACTTCACCAACATGAATTGTGGGTCCAACCACGGTTCGTCAGTGAGGGGCGTGGATGGGGACTGGAAACTGGTTTTTGAGGTTTAATTTAGGGGCACTTTGGGGTTTTCTGATTTTGATTAGTATTAAGTGATGTCGTTTTAGCCTAAAATTATTCACCTATGTAAGGATTTTATACCACTAAATTATGTCTTTCAGCTCATTATTTCTAAAAGTCAAATCAATTCTCAAACTTCATCCTCTCTAAAAATTCCCTCTCTAGAAAACTCTAAGAAGAAGGAAGTTGGAGCTAGGGTTAGAGAAGACAAGTTTTCACACCAATTTCATTGGGCTTTATTGGTAAGGTATGGTATCTCTTCATCCATGGATAAATTTTTTCCATGGAGCCCCTTCAGAATCCCAATTTCAGAGATAGAAATCCCTAAAAGCAAGGGTTTGTTTCCAAAGTCATTGGTTCCTTTCAAAAAATGACTCTTATGCTTGAATTACTATATATTATGATTGAATTGATGATTTATTATGGGTTTTATGTTGAAATCCCCATATTCCCTAATGATGGTCATGTGATGTTGGTGTGTTGATGAAAGAAGGATATTAGCAGATTTTACTTGTAGTAATTGGGTTACTTGAATTATGTTAATATCCATGCCTAATGTAGTGAATTCAATACATGTTGATTGTATATGAGCTTTTATATTTGTAAGGGAAAATTATGATATTATTCTTGTTGATGAAGTCTTTGTATATGCTTTAAGAACACTTTGAGAGTGAATTACTTATGATCATGATCTCGTTGTCATGTTGTTGAAAGGTTATTCTCATAGACACACTTATGTATGAATATGATATGATGTAAAAGGTTTTCTCACAATATGAAGATTCTAAGTTTGAAAGGTTTTCTCACCTATTGAATCTATATGTAGACATGGTTGGTGGAAGGTTATTCTCACACATGATATAATGCGCTATCTTAATGAATCAAGTTATGACTTAATATGTACTCTGTGGGAATTCATGCTTAGCGTCGAGTGGATATTGACAATGAGATGGAAGCTCCCCTGCTAGTAGAGGCTAGGTTTCTAGAAGAGGTCTCATGAGATGGAGGCTCTCCCGTTAGTACAGGTCAGGGTTCTAGTAACAATCTCTTTATCCCATAAACTATGTGCCCCAATAGGTTAATTAGCTAGTGATTCCACCTAAGCTTAGAGTATGGTTCAACCTTAGGCAAGAAGGACAACCCTTTCGGTGTGGATCACCCCGGGGGTCCATGTATAGCTCACATGGTCTCATGTCATTACGGTTGATTCCCACTATAACAAGAATATTAATTAAGCACTATGGTCACTCAAGAAGCTTTGATATGATTTTTAAAGCTTAAAGACGATGAACTTGAAGGATGGCTTAAAGAGGTTTACTTATAATGGGTGAGATTTCTGGGGTCTTATCGATGCATTTCACATGTATGCCTTTAGGGTATTTATGAAAATTTTTTCTTATGTTATGATGATCTATGTAATTACTGTGCTTATGATTTATGCTTTTCCACTATCTTCATGATGATGTTCAAACATAATAAATTACATTCATTCAAATGAAATGTCCTTTTTAGCATGTTTTCAATGTTTTTATGCTTGACTATCATACTTAGTGCATTTTTGTACTAACACCTACTTTTCCTACTTTTTCCAAAGTATAGGGTCTGGTTCTCAAGGTGATCATCGTTGTGGCTAAAACTTGGATTTGCTTATTCTCCTAGCTTGTTGGTGAGTCCTCATTATTCGAGGACGGATGTGATCTCATTGTAGTTCATTTCTTGTATTTCCTTTCCGAACTATGTTGTATGGGTTGTGTCCCTTTTCACTTGAAATCTTCTAATATATGGTTATGTTGAGACTTAGAGTCTAGACTTCCACTTTTCTTTTATGAAAATTTTAGACTTGAACTGCGTTTTTACTCTTATTGTTCTATTACTTATGTTATGAAATGTTAACTGGCTTGTATGGCGTCCTTCGAGGTTCTATATGCCATTTTACATCTACGGGGTACCCTGTGTAGTGACAGTATTCTCGATGTAGATGACTTGAGAGAGAAAATCTTGTTAGACGCTCATGATTCTCGGTATTCCATTCACCCGGGAGCCACCAAGATGTACTGCTACTTGTTGGATGTCTATTGGTGAAATTGGATGAAGTAGGATATTGCAGAATTTGTGGCTAAGTGTCGTTATTGTCAACAAGTGAAAGGTGAGCACCAAAAGCTAGGTGGTTTAACCGAAGATATTAGCATTCCTACTTGGAAGTTGGATGATTTGAATATGGACTTGTAACACCTCAAAATCTAGTAGACTAAACAAGGGGCTAAGTGAAAAGTCACAAGCCAAGGATTTGAGCCTTGGCACTATTCACGAAGGCCCAGACGGACCGTGAAGGGCACTACGAGCCGTGCTGTAGCCCATGGTGGCTTACAGTATTGAGCCAAAGAGGGAGCCCCTCCCACGAGCACACAAATGACTTGTGAAAATCTCAATTGGCCGTGGAGGGGAGGCAGTAACTAACCCAAAAGGTGACCATTCACACGAGCCACTTGACGACTCGTGGAAGGGGTCATGAAGGGAGTGAGGTGTTTGGGACAGGATTTCCAGGCCACTGGTCAAGGACCACGGCTGCCACCATGGGCCGTGTGGTCCTTGACGGCTTGTGATAGGTGGCGTGTAGGGGTGCAGTCAGTTGTAAGTTCATGGGTAATTGGATCTTTTCCTAATTATTTTATATTGATACTATGTTGTTTTACCCATGCCTAGGATCGCTAAATATGTGATTTTAACCCCAAATTTAATTCTTTGAAGTCATTCTCTTAAATTCACCAAAAGAAATCAAGTTGTTCCTCTCAAAAATATTTTTCTCACTAAAAACATGAAGAAGAAGTGTTCAACCTAGGGTTTCAAAACAATTTTACAATTCCACCATTGAAGGCATGATTTTAGCATTGATGTATGATACTTTTCATCCATGAATTTCCTTTCATTCATGGAGTTCACCAACTCTTTTATTTTCAAAATTAAAAATCACCAATTAAGGCGGGGTTTTCTTCAATTGCCATGGGTTGTATTGATTATTGATTTAAATTACTTAATTATGATCTCGTATGCATAAATTGATGAAATACTATGATTTTATGATGATTCCTCTATGAACCCATGAAATCCCAATGTTATTTGTATGTTATGAGTATATAATGTGGGTCTTGCATTATGAAGGAAGAGTTTTATGAAATCAAGCAAGAATTGATAGAATTACACGAACTTATGATGAAACCCATGCCTAAACCATGTTTTCTAGATGTTGATTATTGGGAGTGGGTTTTGAACCAATTTATGGAATTATACATGTTACTATGAAATTTATTGAAATGATTAAGGATGCTTCAAAAGTGAAGTATCAATGATGTTGTTGTTGTGTTGTAGAAATGATTTCTCATATACAAATAAAATTATGATTGTGAAAGGTTTTATCAAATAGTATGGATTCTAAGGTTGAAAGGTCTTCTCATCTTAATGAATCAAAGATAAAGAGCTATTCTAATGAAACCTAGCTTGGATTGGTTATTGAATGATACCTTTCCATGGATGACTTATGACTTAACTTGGATTGGCAAGACGACGTTCCCTTCCATGGATAATAAGAACAAGTAAGAAATGACTATTTTGTGGTATTTATACTTAGAACTGAGAGGATATTGAGATGCAAGATCTCCCATTAGTAGAAGCCGAGTTTCTTGAAGCAATATCCTTATCCCTTACCTTTGTGCCCCCATAAGATGATTGTCTAGATAGACATTAGCTAGTTGATCCACTTAATCTACAAGTTAATGGTCCGTACCTTAGCAAGTAGGACAACTCTATTTGGTGTGGGAGATATCAGGGGATTATGTTATAGCTCACATGGTCTCTATGTCGGTAAAGGCTACTTCCCAAATTAATAATGAACTCGGGTTACTTCAAGAAATATCATACATGTGTTTAAATGTTATAAATGATGTTAACTTGCATAGACCATGTTTTATGAATTATGTTTCTAATATTTTTATGTCATGTTTTAGCTTGGTCATTACATGCCATGAAACATCCACCTTTAGAACTATTTAAATCTTTTATGCATAGCTATCATACTTGGTACATTGTTTTATACTAACATGTACTCTTGCCTACATTTCCCCAAATGTAGGGTCCGACAGTAAGGTTTCTCAGTTTTGTGGCTAGTGGTTGATTGTAGGTTTCGTTTTAATGAGTCCTCATGCTTCGAGGATACACTTTCATTGTTCTTAGTTTCTTTCTTATATATTCAGTTTTAGACATGATGTATGAGCTTGCCCAATTTCATTCTATTGTATTTGATGGCTATTGAGACAAAGTATTTAGACTTCCGCTTTACTTTTTGAAAACTTTTGGACTGGAAATGTTGCCTTTACCTCTTTTGTTTTCTCTCATATGTTATGAATGTTAATGGCTTGTATGGGGTCTCTCAAGGTCATATATCTCATGTAACATCTAGGGTGTACCCCTGGTTCATGAAAAACTTGGTAATCAGAGCACATGTTTTAAAATGGTCGTAGGATGTCTCGTAAGATGATTTGAAAACTCCTCTTCTTTCATTACATTAAAGGTCGTCGGATAGAGTTTTACTCTATAGGGTCTCTCTCCTAATCCTTATATGATGCTCTCCATGATATGGCTACTAGAAGAGCTTATGCTAGAAGGAATGTGAGGGAGAATGCAGAAAAAGAAGCTCTTCCCCAAGCTCCTCAAGCTTCGGTCGATCCTTTGGCCGAGCAAGTGACTAATGTGGAGTTAAGTGCTTCTTTTGAAGTTTTGGCTCAAGCGATGATGGCCCGAGGAAATAGGGATGTTGCGATTCTCGTGAACTCAAATGTGGGTACGTCGACATTTAGTGTAAGGGACTTCACTAGGATTAATCTTTCGGAGTTTCATGGTTGTAAGGTTGAGAAAGATCCTTAAAATTTCATTGATAAGGTTTACAAGGTGTTGATGGTCATGGGAGTGACAGTGGTGAAAAGGCAGAGTTGGCTGCTTATTAATTTAAGGGTATGGCTCAAATATGGTACAACCAAGGGATAGAAGGGAGGCCTAAAGATGCGGGTCCTCTTGAATGGGAGATGTTTAAGGCCGCTTTCCTTGATAGGTTTTTTCCCCTTGATATGAGGGAAGCAAAGGTGTTTGAGTTCATTAACCTTCGTCAATGAGGTATGTGTGTGAGGGAATATTCTTTGAAGTTCACATAATTGTCTAAATATTCCCCTACAATAGTTGTCGATCCTAGGGAAAGGATTATTAAGTTTGTTTTGGGTGTGTCCAAAGTAGTGGTTAAAGAATGTCGTACCTCCATGCTCAATGATGACAAGGACAAATCTGGTTTCATGGTTCATGCTCAACAAATCGAAGAGCAGAAACTTAAGGAAAAGACTATGGAGACAAAGGGGGCTAAAATCGGTGATGGTAATTTCTCTCATGCAAGGTTTGATGGACATAGTCGTCTTAGATTTCAACAAAGGTTTTCAGGTCAAGGCTCCTACAATGCTCCTCTTAAGTTCAACAAAGAAAAGGTTTCTAACCCTAAGTCAAAGAGGTAATGGTAGTAGATCTACATTGCCTATGTCTACTTGTGCTAGCTGTGGAAAGAAGCACGAAGGTAAGTGCCTAGCCGGCTCAGATGGTTACTTCGGTTGTGGTAAATATTGTTATATGATGAAGGATTTCCCAATGCTTGCCGCAAAAGCAAGAGAGGGAAAGAAAGCTCTTCCTAGTGGTTCGAGTAGCAATGATCCCAAGCAAAACAAGGTTTAAAAACTTCAGACTCACGGTGAACAAGAGGGTTCTCCCGATGTCGTTACCAGTATGTTCAAAGTCTTCAAAATTTATGTTTAAGCTTTACTTGATCCTAATGCTACCTTGTCTTTTGTGACGCCATAGGTGGTTGTGAGGTTCGATGTTCTTCCGGATATGTTGTTAGATCATTTTTCTATCTCTACTCCTATTGGTGATACTATTGTGTCTAAGATGGTCTATAGAAAGTGTCCCTTTTCCTTGTCCCATAGAGTTACTTTTGTGGACTTGGTAAAGCTTTTTATGCTAGATTTTTATGTCATCGTCAGTATTGATTTGTTGCATTCATGTTATGCTTCTATTGAATGTAGAACTCATGTAGTTAGGTTTCAATTTTTGAATGAGCCTGTCCTAGAGTGGAAAGGTAGAAATTCTATGCCTAAGGGTCAGTTTGTCTCTTGTCTTAAAGCTAGAAAGATGATTTCTTAGGGTTGCATTTACCATCTAGTTAGGGTGAGGGATGTGGATTCTCAAACCCCTACTCGTGATTCGGTCCCCGTTGCTGATGAGTTTCTTTAAGAGTTCCCAGATGATTTACCCGGTATTCCTCTAGAAAGGCAAATAGATTTCGGTATTTACCTTCTCCCAGATACACTACCTATTTATATTCCTCTTTACCAAATGGCCCCGATAGAACTAAAGGAGTTGAAAGAATAGTAGAAGGATCTGTTGGATAAGGGTTGCATCGGACCAAGTATCTCTCCATGGAGTGCTCCAATTTTGTTAGTTGGAAAGAAAGATGGTTCTCTTCGTATGTGTATTGACTATCATCAGTTGAACAAGGTGACCACTAACAATATGTATCTTGTTCCAAGGATATATGATTTGTTTGACCAACTTGAAGGAGCAACTTAATTCTCTAAGATTGACCTTCAGTTAGGTTATCACCAATTTATGATGAAAGAAAATGATATTGCGAAAATGTCTTTTAGAAGCCAGTATGGTCATTATTAGTTTTTGGTGATGTTTTTGGGTTTGACTAATTCTATGGCATCATTTATGGATTTGATGAATAAGGTGTTTATACAATACCTTGATATATTCATAATTATTTTCATTGATGATATATTGATTTATTCGAGAAGTGAGGATGATCACATCAATCATTTGCGGATTATGTTGCATATTCTCAAGGACCAACAAATCTTTGCAAAGTTTAGCAAATGTGAATTTTTGCTAAGGTATGTGGCTTTTCTTGGTCACTTTGTTTCGAGTAAGAGTATTGAGGTAGATCCTAAGAAGACGGATGTGGAAAAGAGTTGGCCTAGACCTCTATGCCTTTAGGATATTTAAAGTTACATGGGTTTAGCTGGTTACTATAAAAGATTTGTTGAGAGGTTTTCTTCGATTGCCTCTCCATTGAAAGTTTTGACCCAAAAGAAGGCTAAGTGTATATGGTTTGAAGCATGTGAGAAGAGTTTTCAAGAGTTGAAGGATAGACTAACTTACTCTCTGCTGTTAACCTTACTGGAAGGGACTGATGGTTTTTTTTGTATATTGTGATGCCTTGAGAATTGGGTTAGGATGTGTACTTATACAAAATGGGAAAGTTATTATCTATGCTTCAAGGCAACTTACGATCAATGAAAAAAAATTATCCTACCCATGACCTTGAACTTGCAGCTGTTATTTTTGCCTTAATGATTTGGAGGCATTATTTGTATGGAGATCATGTCAATTATTTTACCGACCACAAGTGCAACGACCCAGGGGTACACCCTAGATGTAAAATGGCGTACTAGACCCTGAAAGGCCTAACACAAGACACTTAGCATATCATAACATAATGTAAATAGAAATGATGCGGAAATTTTAAAACTTTTTCAATACAATCAAAGTCTTTATAAAAGCAAGCGGAAGTCTATAATACTTTGTCTAAAACCATCTAAAACAACTATTAATAAATCTTGGGACGCAGCAAATACAAAAGTGTAAAACATAGAAGAATACATAAAGGAAATGGTGGCTTCATCCTCGATGCCATGAGGACTCACCAATCTTCAACTTCTTACTTCTACTAAGAACCTAGCCTCAAAGATGGAAGTCAAGATCACCGAACCCTACATTTAATAAGAATGTAGGCAAGAGTATGCGTTAGTACAAAATGTACTAAATATGATACCTAGCATAACATCTTAAGAGCATAACACAAGGGTTAGCTACTAAGAGACATATTTCATAATCATAAGAGACTACAACAAAGTCATAAGAATAATCTCCAACATAGACATAATGTAAGCATTAGTCATCATAAAGCATAATCCATATACATAGTCAATACTAAGACCTTCATATCATAAGAGAACCACTTCATAAGTAACCTCCATGTATACTTGTGCAATGTATGGATATGACCCCGTAATCCCATCCATGCTAAGTATCCCCTCTGTCCATCACAATCATACTTACCATCTTATGGTATCACCATTAGATTAATTCTACATAGACAATGGAATATTTACGTGTAGTCAACATATCAAGGATGGCAACTATAGCAACAATCCAAACTAAACTTACATCATATAAGAGAAAAACTTTCTAGGTAACCTTAAGTCATACCCTTGCAATGCATGGATAAGATCCCATAATCTCACCCACAATAAGTAATACTTTAAGTCATTATACATATTGATCATCTCTATGATCTCATATTTAGCTCTTCATAAAGGACAAGGGAAATCACCTCAAGTCATACATATTGATTATCTCTATGATCTCATGTTTAGCTCATCATAAAGGACAAGGGGAATCACCTAAAGTCAAACATCCTATTGAAGGGTTATCAAGATACAACCCATACAATTCATCATTCATGACATAATACATGTTAAGGAATCATAGGTATTCGCCTCCATGTTCATTTTAAGGAATCATAGGTATTCACCTCCATATTCATTTTAAGGAATCATAGGTATTCGCCTTCATGTTCATTTTAATAAGATATAGGTATTCGTCTCCATGATCAACATAAAGGCCAATTGGTAATCACCTATTGCCTTGCCTTAGGAGTCATACATATATAAATGGTAATCACCTCACACTCCTGATATCATGACATAGGTAATCACCTCATGTTTATTTCATTAGGAATAATGGCATTCCTCTCATATAAAGGTCTTTGGGAGAATCACCACAACCTCATTACATTTCATAGTCCTTGGACTTAGATTTATTTTTTTTGAGCAAACCATTCAACCTAGAATCATTCTATGTGAGAGAACCTTTCATATCATGTCATATTCATGCATTAGTGTGTATATGAGAACAATTTTTCAAAAACACAACAACATATCATGATCATAGACACTTTACTCTCAAAGCGTTCATAAGGCATGTGCATAGCTTTCATCAAACATGCATAATAGCATATATTGCCCTTTCAAGGGTCAAGACTCATATCAAATCAACACATCTAAAATTACTACATTAGACATGGATACTATTATAACTCCAAGTGATTATTTCACTTCATACAATCTATCATTCATAAGGTAGATTAGGTAGGTAAAGGACTTCCATCATACTTCTATCCATTAATCTTCTATTCTCATATATACTCTACACTCAAAGCATTAACATACATAATTCATCTTATTGGATTTACCTTCAAAACCCTAGAATTCAACATTCATGAATACAAGCCCTACTCTAAAAGCTTTTACTTCTTACAATCATCATGCATATCAAGATCACAAGATATTTTAGTCATAAGCTTTGTGCTTAAGCAATTCAAACCATATCTCATCATAAAGGCTTAATCTCTATCATTACTAGTCGTGATCCATCATATATACTTTAGTCTAATTCAATTTGTATTTACATGTTTCTATTGTTGATCAATTACTATACATGTCATCAATTCTAGAAGATCATCTATGAATCCTCAATTTCCTTTCACAAGGCATAAAGCCAAATTACTTCAATTTCATCAATTAAACTAGGGTTAGCCATGGAAAACATGTAATATCATCATAATAACATGATTCACTACTAACTCAATCATAAACAAGCACTATCCACTCAATTGGATTCATACTCAACTTAACCCACAATATTGAAAAGAACCCTAACTTGAATTGGGGATTTATCTTCACAATTGGAGGATTCTAGGGGTCTCCATGGATTATTTAATCCATGGATGAATAAGCTATCATACCTTGGATACAAAGCCCTCAGAAAGCATGAAAAAATGGAGTCTTCACCTAGCTTGATTCTCTTCTTCTTCTTCTTTCTACAGAGAGGATTTTTTAAAGGAAATTGTGTTTCTTTTTGGTGAGTTGAGAAAATGATTTGGAAGACTTTATTAAGGGTCTAAATTATTTATATAGGATGTCTAAATTAATATAAAATGACACAACTTAATCCCTATGTAATTATGGAAAGACATCCCCCAACTTAACTATTTCTAACTTGCCTACTGCCTCACCCACGAGACCACGCCCACGGGTCATGGGTGGATCCATAGGGCGTGCTGGTCTTCTGTTGGTGGTGGTCTACAACTTTAACTTTTAGGGTCCTGACCCACAAGGCTATCCACGAGGTGTGGAACCCCCTACGGGGCATGGGTCCCCTCGTGGGTGCACTGCCTTGGGTTAAATTTTAGAGTGGTTTGCTAGGGTACTCTTCAAGGACCCTTGGTTTGTTCTTAGGGGGGCGTACCTTGAATTTCTAACCCTAAACCCTTCATTCTAAGTATGGGAAGTTATATCTATGACTCTAACCCTCACGTCAGGCTCTAGTTGACCTACTAACTACGGGGTGGTACAACAAGACTTTGCAATATGTGTTTAATCAAAAGGATTTATATCTTCGCCAAAGAAGGTGGCTGGAGTTATTGAAATAATATTACATAAGTGTTCTCTAGAAACTCGGTAAAGAGAATGTGGTGGCAGATGCTCTTGGTCAGTTATCTATGGGTAGTGTTGCTCATATAGAAAAAGATATGAAGGAGTTGGTTCGACATGTTCATAGATTGGCCCGGTTGGGTGTTTAGTTAGTAGACTCCACCAAGGGTGGTGTTATGGTCCACAATGATTCCGAAGCGTCTTCTTTAGTGGATGTGAAAGCCAAGCAAAGTCTTGATCCAATTATAGTGGAATTGAATGAAGCGGTGCTTAAAAATTCCGTACAGGCTTTCTCCGAAGGAGGAGATTGTGTACTTAGATATCAAGGTCGTTTGTGTGTTCTTAATATCGATGACCTAAGGAAACAAATCTTCTCATAATCCCATAGTTCTTGGTACTCTATACACCTGGGACCCACCAGGATGTACCGTGATTTGCGGGAGGTCTATTGGTTGAGTGGGATGAATAAGGACATTGCGGAATTTGTGGCTAAGTGTCCTAATTGTCAACAAGTAAAAGTTGATCATCATAAACTGGGAGTTTTATCCCAAGACATTAGCATTCCTACTTGGAAGTGGGAAGATTTGAATATGGACTTTGTGTTGCCTCGCACTTGGCAACAACGTGATTCAATTTGGGTTATAGTGGATTAAATGACGAAATCATCTCATTTTATTCTGGTCAATATTTCTTACTCGGCAGAGGATTATTGTAACTTTTACTTAAGAGAAGTCGTAAATTTTCATGGAGTCCCTTTGTCCATTATTTTCGATCTTTCTACCCAATTCACTTCTCAATTTTGGAAATCTTTCCAAAAGTGTCTTGGTACTCGTGTTAAGCTTAGTACGGCCTTTCATCCACAAACCGATGGGCCAGCGAAGCATACTATTAAAACTTTTGAAGATATGTTAAGAGCTTCTGTGATTGATTTTAAGGGTAATTGGGATGACCATTTGTCATTGATTGAGTTTGCTTATAACAATAGTTATGACTCGAGTATTGTGTGGCTCCATATGAGGCACTTTTGGTATGAGGTGTAGATCACTTATAGGTTGGTTTGAGGTGGGTGAATTTTCCCTAACAGGTTCCGAGTTGGTACATGAGGCAAGGAAAAAGTTTGACTTATTATAGAAAGGTTGAAAATGGCTCAAAGTCGGCAAAAATCATATGCCGATGTAAGGAGAAGAGATCTTGAGATTGATGTTCATGGTTGGGTTTACTTTAAAATTTCACCCATGAAGGATAGAATGAGGTTTGGGAAGAAAGGGAAACTTAGTCCCCATTATGTAGGCCCATATCAGATTGTGAGACGTGTTGGTAAGGTTGCTTATTAACTTGAGTTTCCTAATGAATTGGCATCGGTGCATCCAATTTTCCATATCTCTATGTTGAAGAAATGTGTTGGTGATCCGACATCCATAGTTCCCTTCGAAGGTTTGGGTGTTAAGGTGAATCTTTCTTATGAAGAAGTTCCAATTGATATTCTAGACCGGCAAATCAAGAACTTGAGAAACAAACAAGTTGCTTCCGTGAAAGTGTTGTGGATGAATCAATTATTTGAGGGTACTACTTGGGAGACCGAGGACGATATCCCAATTCCTCATCTTTTTCCTTCTACTTCTACTCTAGCTTGAGGTACTAAGCTCATCATGGTTTTCTCTTTGTTTTGGAGTCATGTGTTTTTTATGTTTTCATGATTTCCTTACTATGCATGATTCAAGAAAAGTTAAGTTTTGAGAAAATGAGTGAATTTGATTGATTTCTACATGTTTATGTGCATTATCATATGAGTTGCATATAGACTCCATGATGTGATGATTGAATATGCTTTTAGTGTGAAGATGTTATTTCCTCCTCGGATATGAGTAAATTTTTAAGTGCATACATGTTGGGCTGCTAGGTCTAGTTCCTATCATCCTTATGATGCTTTTAATATGATCTAGCTTGGAGTTGAAGTTCTTCCTTGGTTGTGTAAATTTAGATGAGATTCCATGCATGATGCGCAACTAGTTTTGAGTATTTTCTTTCATGAGATGTCTAGAATTCCATTTGAGGATGAATGTACCCAAGGGGGAGATAATGTAACACCTCAAAATCTAGTAGACTAAGCAAAAGGCTAAGTGAAAAGTCACAGGCCAAGGGTTTGAGCCTGGGCACCATTCACGAAGGCCCAACGAACCATGAAGGGCACCACGATCCGTGGTGTAGCCCATGGTGGCTCACAGTACTGAGCCAAAGAGGGCTCCTCTCACAGAAACACCCAAACGGCTCATTTAGAGCTCTATGGGCCGTGGTGATGTCCATGGAGGGGAGGTAGTAGTTAACCCAAAAGGTGAACCTCCACGCGAGCTACTTGACGGCTCGTTGCAGGGGTCGTGAAGGAAGTGGGTTTAGGGTGCTATGGTTGTGGAAAGCTTGATCACCAAGTGAAATATTGTCCTACTCTTACGACTAGAGGGAGGGAGGCCAAACAAGCTTTTTTTAATGGCCCAAATCTTGATGCTCCAAAGAAAAACTGTTTCTATGTGCTTGAAGCAATCAAGGACAGAGGAGCTAATCCGGATGAAGGTACCGGTAAGTTATAGTTCCTTTTGTTGTGATGTGGTTCTTATGTTGTTTTCATGTTAGCCTTAGTTGGGTTTTCCCTTAAGTGGGGGATGGTATCATGTTGAATAGTAGGTTGTGGTGAGTGTTGATATCCTTATCTCTTTCCTTCTATTCCTATTCAAGCTTGAGACCAAGAGTTCCTTGTAGCTTGTTTCATGTTGTGGAGTCATGTGTGGTAATGAGTTTCCATGGTCTCCTTATGTTATGCATGTTCTAGTTGAATCCTTGTTTATATGAGGAAAAAATGAGTATTCATGATTTATGTTCCTCATGTTGATTTGCATCTAGTATGAGTTGTCTATAAGCTTAATGAGGATAATTTTTTAACATGCCTAAGTGTGCTTTTGAGAATAAATGCATAACAAACTTAGTGATGTTATGATGAGGATGATATAAGTTGGAGAAGGAAGTTCCTCCAACGAAATGAAAAATGTTGTTGTTCAGTGCATAATGAGTTTGTAGATGTAGTTCCTACTTGGTTATGTTGCATTGAGCTTATTGATGTGGAGTTGATGTTTCCTTCTATGTTTATGCGTTTATATTGATGTGTTATGATTGTTGGGATGTTAGTCTCGAGTTGTTTTCCCTTAACGTATTTTAACTGTCATTCGAGGACGAATGTTCCTAAGTGGGGGATAATTGAAATGACCCAAAAAGTTCTTAAAAATGTGCTTCGGAAGTTACCGGAAACTTGTTTAGCTATATATATAATTAAAAAAATCTATTTCATTTTTCAAAAATCCGACTTCATATTCTTGTTTAGGGGGTCAAATTGAGTGGGAGATGGGTCTAACCCAAATTTTAGAGCAACCGTATCAAAATCCGAAATTTCCAAGTGAAGCCTTTTTCGAGGGTCTACTTTGGAGGGTCAT